>CM050890.1:16415000-16424282 GCA_027726005.1 Juncus effusus | reverse complement strand
AAACCCTAAACCCTAAACCCTAAACCCTAAACCCTAAACCCTAAACCCTAAACCCTAAACCCTAAACCCTAAACCCTAAACCCTAAACCCTAAACCCTAAACCCTAAACCCTAAACCCTAAACCCTAAACCCTAAACCCTAAACCCTAAACCCTAAACCCTAAACCCTAAACCCTAAACCCTAAACCCTAAACCCTAAACCCTAAACCCTAAACCCTAAACCCTAAACCCTAAACCCTAAACCCTAAACCCTAAACCCTAAACCCTAAACCCTAAACCCTAAACCCTAAACCCTAAACCCTAAACCCTAAACCCTAAACCCTAAACCCTAAACCCTAAACCCTAAACCCTAAACCCTAAACCCTAAACCCTAAACCCTAAACCCTAAACCCTAAACCCTAAACCCTAAACCCTAAACCCTAAACCCTAAACCCTAAACCCTAAACCCTAAACCCTAAACCCTAAACCCTAAACCCTAAACCCTAAACCCTAAACCCTAAACCCTAAACCCTAAACCCTAAACCCTAAACCCTAAACCCTAAACCCTAAACCCTAAACCCTAAACCCTAAACCCTAAACCCTAAACCCTAAACCCTAAACCCTAAACCCTAAACCCTAAACCCTAAACCCTAAACCCTAAACCCTAAACCCTAAACCCTAAACCCTAAACCCTAAACCCTAAACCCTAAACCCTAAACCCTAAACCCTAAACCCTAAACCCTAAACCCTAAACCCTAAACCCTAAACCCTAAACCCTAAACCCTAAACCCTAAACCCTAAACCCTAAACCCTAAACCCTAAACCCTAAACCCTAAACCCTAAACCCTAAACCCTAAACCCTAAACCCTAAACCCTAAACCCTAAACCCTAAACCCTAAACCCTAAACCCTAAACCCTAAACCCTAAACCCTAAACCCTAAACCCTAAACCCTAAACCCTAAACCCTAAACCCTAAACCCTAAACCCTAAACCCTAAACCCTAAACCCTAAACCCTAAACCCTAAACCCTAAACCCTAAACCCTAAACCCTAAACCCTAAACCCTAAACCCTAAACCCTAAACCCTAAACCCTAAACCCTAAACCCTAAACCCTAAACCCTAAACCCTAAACCCTAAACCCTAAACCCTAAACCCTAAACCCTAAACCCTAAACCCTAAACCCTAAACCCTAAACCCTAAACCCTAAACCCTAAACCCTAAACCCTAAACCCTAAACCCTAAACCCTAAACCCTAAACCCTAAACCCTAAACCCTAAACCCTAAACCCTAAACCCTAAACCCTAAACCCTAAACCCTAAACCCTAAACCCTAAACCCTAAACCCTAAACCCTAAACCCTAAACCCTAAACCCTAAACCCTAAACCCTAAACCCTAAACCCTAAACCCTAAACCCTAAACCCTAAACCCTAAACCCTAAACCCTAAACCCTAAACCCTAAACCCTAAACCCTAAACCCTAAACCCTAAACCCTAAACCCTAAACCCTAAACCCTAAACCCTAAACCCTAAACCCTAAACCCTAAACCCTAAACCCTAAACCCTAAACCCTAAACCCTAAACCCTAAACCCTAAACCCTAAACCCTAAACCCTAAACCCTAAACCCTAAACCCTAAACCCTAAACCCTAAACCCTAAACCCTAAACCCTAAACCCTAAACCCTAAACCCTAAACCCTAAACCCTAAACCCTAAACCCTAAACCCTAAACCCTAAACCCTAAACCCTAAACCCTAAACCCTAAACCCTAAACCCTAAACCCTAAACCCTAAACCCTAAACCCTAAACCCTAAACCCTAAACCCTAAACCCTAAACCCTAAACCCTAAACCCTAAACCCTAAACCCTAAACCCTAAACCCTAAACCCTAAACCCTAAACCCTAAACCCTAAACCCTAAACCCTAAACCCTAAACCCTAAACCCTAAACCCTAAACCCTAAACCCTAAACCCTAAACCCTAAACCCTAAACCCTAAACCCTAAACCCTAAACCCTAAACCCTAAACCCTAAACCCTAAACCCTAAACCCTAAACCCTAAACCCTAAACCCTAAACCCTAAACCCTAAACCCTAAACCCTAAACCCTAAACCCTAAACCCTAAACCCTAAACCCTAAACCCTAAACCCTAAACCCTAAACCCTAAACCCTAAACCCTAAACCCTAAACCCTAAACCCTAAACCCTAAACCCTAAACCCTAAACCCTAAACCCTAAACCCTAAACCCTAAACCCTAAACCCTAAACCCTAAACCCTAAACCCTAAACCCTAAACCCTAAACCCTAAACCCTAAACCCTAAACCCTAAACCCTAAACCCTAAACCCTAAACCCTAAACCCTAAACCCTAAACCCTAAACCCTAAACCCTAAACCCTAAACCCTAAACCCTAAACCCTAAACCCTAAACCCTAAACCCTAAACCCTAAACCCTAAACCCTAAACCCTAAACCCTAAACCCTAAACCCTAAACCCTAAACCCTAAACCCTAAACCCTAAACCCTAAACCCTAAACCCTAAACCCTAAACCCTAAACCCTAAACCCTAAACCCTAAACCCTAAACCCTAAACCCTAAACCCTAAACCCTAAACCCTAAACCCTAAACCCTAAACCCTAAACCCTAAACCCTAAACCCTAAACCCTAAACCCTAAACCCTAAACCCTAAACCCTAAACCCTAAACCCTAAACCCTAAACCCTAAACCCTAAACCCTAAACCCTAAACCCTAAACCCTAAACCCTAAACCCTAAACCCTAAACCCTAAACCCTAAACCCTAAACCCTAAACCCTAAACCCTAAACCCTAAACCCTAAACCCTAAACCCTAAACCCTAAACCCTAAACCCTAAACCCTAAACCCTAAACCCTAAACCCTAAACCCTAAACCCTAAACCCTAAACCCTAAACCCTAAACCCTAAACCCTAAACCCTAAACCCTAAACCCTAAACCCTAAACCCTAAACCCTAAACCCTAAACCCTAAACCCTAAACCCTAAACCCTAAACCCTAAACCCTAAACCCTAAACCCTAAACCCTAAACCCTAAACCCTAAACCCTAAACCCTAAACCCTAAACCCTAAACCCTAAACCCTAAACCCTAAACCCTAAACCCTAAACCCTAAACCCTAAACCCTAAACCCTAAACCCTAAACCCTAAACCCTAAACCCTAAACCCTAAACCCTAAACCCTAAACCCTAAACCCTAAACCCTAAACCCTAAACCCTAAACCCTAAACCCTAAACCCTAAACCCTAAACCCTAAACCCTAAACCCTAAACCCTAAACCCTAAACCCTAAACCCTAAACCCTAAACCCTAAACCCTAAACCCTAAACCCTAAACCCTAAACCCTAAACCCTAAACCCTAAACCCTAAACCCTAAACCCTAAACCCTAAACCCTAAACCCTAAACCCTAAACCCTAAACCCTAAACCCTAAACCCTAAACCCTAAACCCTAAACCCTAAACCCTAAACCCTAAACCCTAAACCCTAAACCCTAAACCCTAAACCCTAAACCCTAAACCCTAAACCCTAAACCCTAAACCCTAAACCCTAAACCCTAAACCCTAAACCCTAAACCCTAAACCCTAAACCCTAAACCCTAAACCCTAAACCCTAAACCCTAAACCCTAAACCCTAAACCCTAAACCCTAAACCCTAAACCCTAAACCCTAAACCCTAAACCCTAAACCCTAAACCCTAAACCCTAAACCCTAAACCCTAAACCCTAAACCCTAAACCCTAAACCCTAAACCCTAAACCCTAAACCCTAAACCCTAAACCCTAAACCCTAAACCCTAAACCCTAAACCCTAAACCCTAAACCCTAAACCCTAAACCCTAAACCCTAAACCCTAAACCCTAAACCCTAAACCCTAAACCCTAAACCCTAAACCCTAAACCCTAAACCCTAAACCCTAAACCCTAAACCCTAAACCCTAAACCCTAAACCCTAAACCCTAAACCCTAAACCCTAAACCCTAAACCCTAAACCCTAAACCCTAAACCCTAAACCCTAAACCCTAAACCCTAAACCCTAAACCCTAAACCCTAAACCCTAAACCCTAAACCCTAAACCCTAAACCCTAAACCCTAAACCCTAAACCCTAAACCCTAAACCCTAAACCCTAAACCCTAAACCCTAAACCCTAAACCCTAAACCCTAAACCCTAAACCCTAAACCCTAAACCCTAAACCCTAAACCCTAAACCCTAAACCCTAAACCCTAAACCCTAAACCCTAAACCCTAAACCCTAAACCCTAAACCCTAAACCCTAAACCCTAAACCCTAAACCCTAAACCCTAAACCCTAAACCCTAAACCCTAAACCCTAAACCCTAAACCCTAAACCCTAAACCCTAAACCCTAAACCCTAAACCCTAAACCCTAAACCCTAAACCCTAAACCCTAAACCCTAAACCCTAAACCCTAAACCCTAAACCCTAAACCCTAAACCCTAAACCCTAAACCCTAAACCCTAAACCCTAAACCCTAAACCCTAAACCCTAAACCCTAAACCCTAAACCCTAAACCCTAAACCCTAAACCCTAAACCCTAAACCCTAAACCCTAAACCCTAAACCCTAAACCCTAAACCCTAAACCCTAAACCCTAAACCCTAAACCCTAAACCCTAAACCCTAAACCCTAAACCCTAAACCCTAAACCCTAAACCCTAAACCCTAAACCCTAAACCCTAAACCCTAAACCCTAAACCCTAAACCCTAAACCCTAAACCCTAAACCCTAAACCCTAAACCCTAAACCCTAAACCCTAAACCCTAAACCCTAAACCCTAAACCCTAAACCCTAAACCCTAAACCCTAAACCCTAAACCCTAAACCCTAAACCCTAAACCCTAAACCCTAAACCCTAAACCCTAAACCCTAAACCCTAAACCCTAAACCCTAAACCCTAAACCCTAAACCCTAAACCCTAAACCCTAAACCCTAAACCCTAAACCCTAAACCCTAAACCCTAAACCCTAAACCCTAAACCCTAAACCCTAAACCCTAAACCCTAAACCCTAAACCCTAAACCCTAAACCCTAAACCCTAAACCCTAAACCCTAAACCCTAAACCCTAAACCCTAAACCCTAAACCCTAAACCCTAAACCCTAAACCCTAAACCCTAAACCCTAAACCCTAAACCCTAAACCCTAAACCCTAAACCCTAAACCCTAAACCCTAAACCCTAAACCCTAAACCCTAAACCCTAAACCCTAAACCCTAAACCCTAAACCCTAAACCCTAAACCCTAAACCCTAAACCCTAAACCCTAAACCCTAAACCCTAAACCCTAAACCCTAAACCCTAAACCCTAAACCCTAAACCCTAAACCCTAAACCCTAAACCCTAAACCCTAAACCCTAAACCCTAAACCCTAAACCCTAAACCCTAAACCCTAAACCCTAAACCCTAAACCCTAAACCCTAAACCCTAAACCCTAAACCCTAAACCCTAAACCCTAAACCCTAAACCCTAAACCCTAAACCCTAAACCCTAAACCCTAAACCCTAAACCCTAAACCCTAAACCCTAAACCCTAAACCCTAAACCCTAAACCCTAAACCCTAAACCCTAAACCCTAAACCCTAAACCCTAAACCCTAAACCCTAAACCCTAAACCCTAAACCCTAAACCCTAAACCCTAAACCCTAAACCCTAAACCCTAAACCCTAAACCCTAAACCCTAAACCCTAAACCCTAAACCCTAAACCCTAAACCCTAAACCCTAAACCCTAAACCCTAAACCCTAAACCCTAAACCCTAAACCCTAAACCCTAAACCCTAAACCCTAAACCCTAAACCCTAAACCCTAAACCCTAAACCCTAAACCCTAAACCCTAAACCCTAAACCCTAAACCCTAAACCCTAAACCCTAAACCCTAAACCCTAAACCCTAAACCCTAAACCCTAAACCCTAAACCCTAAACCCTAAACCCTAAACCCTAAACCCTAAACCCTAAACCCTAAACCCTAAACCCTAAACCCTAAACCCTAAACCCTAAACCCTAAACCCTAAACCCTAAACCCTAAACCCTAAACCCTAAACCCTAAACCCTAAACCCTAAACCCTAAACCCTAAACCCTAAACCCTAAACCCTAAACCCTAAACCCTAAACCCTAAACCCTAAACCCTAAACCCTAAACCCTAAACCCTAAACCCTAAACCCTAAACCCTAAACCCTAAACCCTAAACCCTAAACCCTAAACCCTAAACCCTAAACCCTAAACCCTAAACCCTAAACCCTAAACCCTAAACCCTAAACCCTAAACCCTAAACCCTAAACCCTAAACCCTAAACCCTAAACCCTAAACCCTAAACCCTAAACCCTAAACCCTAAACCCTAAACCCTAAACCCTAAACCCTAAACCCTAAACCCTAAACCCTAAACCCTAAACCCTAAACCCTAAACCCTAAACCCTAAACCCTAAACCCTAAACCCTAAACCCTAAACCCTAAACCCTAAACCCTAAACCCTAAACCCTAAACCCTAAACCCTAAACCCTAAACCCTAAACCCTAAACCCTAAACCCTAAACCCTAAACCCTAAACCCTAAACCCTAAACCCTAAACCCTAAACCCTAAACCCTAAACCCTAAACCCTAAACCCTAAACCCTAAACCCTAAACCCTAAACCCTAAACCCTAAACCCTAAACCCTAAACCCTAAACCCTAAACCCTAAACCCTAAACCCTAAACCCTAAACCCTAAACCCTAAACCCTAAACCCTAAACCCTAAACCCTAAACCCTAAACCCTAAACCCTAAACCCTAAACCCTAAACCCTAAACCCTAAACCCTAAACCCTAAACCCTAAACCCTAAACCCTAAACCCTAAACCCTAAACCCTAAACCCTAAACCCTAAACCCTAAACCCTAAACCCTAAACCCTAAACCCTAAACCCTAAACCCTAAACCCTAAACCCTAAACCCTAAACCCTAAACCCTAAACCCTAAACCCTAAACCCTAAACCCTAAACCCTAAACCCTAAACCCTAAACCCTAAACCCTAAACCCTAAACCCTAAACCCTAAACCCTAAACCCTAAACCCTAAACCCTAAACCCTAAACCCTAAACCCTAAACCCTAAACCCTAAACCCTAAACCCTAAACCCTAAACCCTAAACCCTAAACCCTAAACCCTAAACCCTAAACCCTAAACCCTAAACCCTAAACCCTAAACCCTAAACCCTAAACCCTAAACCCTAAACCCTAAACCCTAAACCCTAAACCCTAAACCCTAAACCCTAAACCCTAAACCCTAAACCCTAAACCCTAAACCCTAAACCCTAAACCCTAAACCCTAAACCCTAAACCCTAAACCCTAAACCCTAAACCCTAAACCCTAAACCCTAAACCCTAAACCCTAAACCCTAAACCCTAAACCCTAAACCCTAAACCCTAAACCCTAAACCCTAAACCCTAAACCCTAAACCCTAAACCCTAAACCCTAAACCCTAAACCCTAAACCCTAAACCCTAAACCCTAAACCCTAAACCCTAAACCCTAAACCCTAAACCCTAAACCCTAAACCCTAAACCCTAAACCCTAAACCCTAAACCCTAAACCCTAAACCCTAAACCCTAAACCCTAAACCCTAAACCCTAAACCCTAAACCCTAAACCCTAAACCCTAAACCCTAAACCCTAAACCCTAAACCCTAAACCCTAAACCCTAAACCCTAAACCCTAAACCCTAAACCCTAAACCCTAAACCCTAAACCCTAAACCCTAAACCCTAAACCCTAAACCCTAAACCCTAAACCCTAAACCCTAAACCCTAAACCCTAAACCCTAAACCCTAAACCCTAAACCCTAAACCCTAAACCCTAAACCCTAAACCCTAAACCCTAAACCCTAAACCCTAAACCCTAAACCCTAAACCCTAAACCCTAAACCCTAAACCCTAAACCCTAAACCCTAAACCCTAAACCCTAAACCCTAAACCCTAAACCCTAAACCCTAAACCCTAAACCCTAAACCCTAAACCCTAAACCCTAAACCCTAAACCCTAAACCCTAAACCCTAAACCCTAAACCCTAAACCCTAAACCCTAAACCCTAAACCCTAAACCCTAAACCCTAAACCCTAAACCCTAAACCCTAAACCCTAAACCCTAAACCCTAAACCCTAAACCCTAAACCCTAAACCCTAAACCCTAAACCCTAAACCCTAAACCCTAAACCCTAAACCCTAAACCCTAAACCCTAAACCCTAAACCCTAAACCCTAAACCCTAAACCCTAAACCCTAAACCCTAAACCCTAAACCCTAAACCCTAAACCCTAAACCCTAAACCCTAAACCCTAAACCCTAAACCCTAAACCCTAAACCCTAAACCCTAAACCCTAAACCCTAAACCCTAAACCCTAAACCCTAAACCCTAAACCCTAAACCCTAAACCCTAAACCCTAAACCCTAAACCCTAAACCCTAAACCCTAAACCCTAAACCCTAAACCCTAAACCCTAAACCCTAAACCCTAAACCCTAAACCCTAAACCCTAAACCCTAAACCCTAAACCCTAAACCCTAAACCCTAAACCCTAAACCCTAAACCCTAAACCCTAAACCCTAAACCCTAAACCCTAAACCCTAAACCCTAAACCCTAAACCCTAAACCCTAAACCCTAAACCCTAAACCCTAAACCCTAAACCCTAAACCCTAAACCCTAAACCCTAAACCCTAAACCCTAAACCCTAAACCCTAAACCCTAAACCCTAAACCCTAAACCCTAAACCCTAAACCCTAAACCCTAAACCCTAAACCCTAAACCCTAAACCCTAAACCCTAAACCCTAAACCCTAAACCCTAAACCCTAAACCCTAAACCCTAAACCCTAAACCCTAAACCCTAAACCCTAAACCCTAAACCCTAAACCCTAAACCCTAAACCCTAAACCCTAAACCCTAAACCCTAAACCCTAAACCCTAAACCCTAAACCCTAAACCCTAAACCCTAAACCCTAAACCCTAAACCCTAAACCCTAAACCCTAAACCCTAAACCCTAAACCCTAAACCCTAAACCCTAAACCCTAAACCCTAAACCCTAAACCCTAAACCCTAAACCCTAAACCCTAAACCCTAAACCCTAAACCCTAAACCCTAAACCCTAAACCCTAAACCCTAAACCCTAAACCCTAAACCCTAAACCCTAAACCCTAAACCCTAAACCCTAAACCCTAAACCCTAAACCCTAAACCCTAAACCCTAAACCCTAAACCCTAAACCCTCTAAACCCTAAACCCTAAACCCTAAACCCTAAACCCTAAACCCTAAACCCTAAACCCTAAACC
>CM050890.1:16257500-16410000 GCA_027726005.1 Juncus effusus | reverse complement strand
CGTGTGATAAGATTTGAAGAAAAAGTTGATAAATACGTTCTCTCTCCCGTTGGCTGAATCTGGACAGCTGAACAAAAACATCAGTTTCTATCGTAATATGGTTCCAATATTCAAAATTCTCCTATAACATCTGTTAGTCGACAACAAGATGAATATTCTACAAAAAGAAATCTGTTAATTCGTTAAAAACTTAGAGAGATCCAAGCGTTTAAAGTTGAAGTTAGATAAAAAAACATAAGCTGTTTCTGAACGACCTGTGGTAATATAAGGATTTCTTCGACTACAGGCGCTATTCATGACTCATTCTTTTTTCTATCCCCTCAAGACATGCAAAATAAGAATAACCTATCTTTGCCTACCCCTCACGTGTGATGAGATTTGAAGAAAAAGTTGACAAATATGTTCTCTCTCCCCTTGGCCGAATCTGGAAAGTAGAACAAAAAATCATATTCTATCTGAATAAGGGTCCAATATGCAAAATTCGCTAAGAAGATCTGTTAGTCGATAACAAGGAGAATATTTTACAAAAAGAAATATGTTAATTCGATAAAAACTTAGAGAGATACAAGCGTTCAAAGTCGGAGTCAGATTAAAAAACATAAGTTGTTTCAGACAAACCCGTGATAATTTAAGGATTTTTCGACTACATGCGCTATTGTTGGCTCATTCTTTTTTCAATCCCCTCAAGACATGCAAAATAACAATAACCTTTCTTTTCCTACCCCTCACGAGTGATGAGATTTGAAGAAAATGTTGATAAATATGCTCTCTCTCCCCTTGGCCGAATCTGGACAGTAGAACAAAAAATTATTTTCTATCTGAATAAGGGTCCAATATGCAAAATTCGCTAAGAACATCTGTTAGTCGACAACAAGGAAAATATTTAACAAAAAGAAATCTGGTAATTCGATAAAAACATAGCCAAGCGTTCAAAGTTCGAGTCAGAGAAAAAAACATAAGCTGTTTCTGACCAACCAGTGGTAATTTAAGGATTGTTTTTCAACTACGGGCACTATTCTTGGCTTATTCTTTTTTTTATCTCCTCAATACATTCAAAATAATAATAACCTATTTTTTCTTGGCTTATTCAACTACGGGCAGAACGAAAAAATTAGTTTCTATCGTAATATGGTTCCAATAATGAAAATTCGCTCAGAACATCTGTTAGTACACAACAATACGAATATTCTACAACAAGAAATCTTGCAATTGGATAAAAACTTAGAGAGATCCAAGCGTTCATAGTTGGAGTTAGAGAAAAAAACATAAGTTGTTTCAGACAAATCCGTGATAATTTATGGATTTTTCAACTACATGCGCTATTGTTGGCTCATTCTTTTTTCAATCCCCTCAAGACATGCAAAATAACAATAGCCTATCTTTTCCTACCCCTCACGAGTGATGAGATTTGAAGAAAATGTTGATAAATATGCGCTCTCTCCCCATGGCCGAATCTGGACAGTAAAACAAAAAATTATTTTCTATCTGAATAAGGGACCAATATGCAAAATTCGCTAAGAACATCTGTTAGTCGACAACAAGAAAAATATTTTACAAAAAGAAATCTCGTAATTCGATAAAAACATAGAGATATCCAACCGTTCAAAGTTGGAGTCAGAGAAAAAAACATAAGCTGTTTCTGACCCACCTGGGGTAATTTAAGAATTTGTTTTCAACTACGGGCGCTGTTCTTGGCTTATTCTTTTTTTTATCTCCTCAATACATGCAAAATAATAATAACCTATCTTTTCCTACCCCTTACGTGTGATAAGATTTGAAGAAAAAGTTGATAAATACGTTCTCTCTCCCGTTGGCTAAATCTGGACAGGAGAACAAAAAAATTAGTTTCTATCGTAATATGGTTCCAATATTGAAAATTCGCTCAGAACATCTGTTATTCCACAACAATACGAATATTCTACAACAAGAAATCTTGCAATTGGATAAAAACTTAGAGAGATCCAAGCGTTCATAGTTGGAGTTAGAGAAAAAAACATAAGTTGTTTCAGACCAACCCGTGGTAATTTAAGGTTTTCTTCAACTACAGGCACTATTCTTGACTCATTCTTTGTTCTATCCCCTCAAGACATGAAAATAAGAATAACCTATCTTTGCCTACCCCTCACGTGTGATGGGATTTGAAGAAAACGTTGACAAATATGTTCTCTCTCCCCTTGGCTGAATCTGGAAAGTACAACAAAAAATCATATTTTATCTGAATAAGGGTCCAAAATACAAAATTCGCTAAGAACATCTTTTAGTTGACAACAAGGAGAATATTTTACAAAAAGAAATCTGTTAATTCGATAAAAACTTAGAGAGATCCAAACGTTCAGAGAAAAAAACATAAGCTGTTTCTGACCAACCTGTGGTAATTTAAGGATTTTTTTTCAACTACGGGCGCTATTCTTGGCTCATTCTTTTTTCTATCTCCTCAAGACATGCAAAATAACAATAACTTATCTTTTCCTACCCCTCACGTGTGGTAAGATTTGAAGAAAAAGTTGATAAATACGTTTTCTCTCCCGTTGGCTGAATCTGGACAGCAGAACAAAAAAATCAGTTTCTATCGTAATATGGTTCCAATATTTAAAATTCTCTTATAACATCTGTTAGTGACAACAAGATGAATATTCTACAAAAAGAAATCTTGCAATTGGATAAAAATTTAGAGAGATCCAAGCGTTCAAAGTTGGAGTTAGGGAAAAAAACATAAGTTGTTTCAGACCAACCCGTGGTAATTTAAGGATTTCTTCAACTACAGGCGCTATTCTTGACTCATTCTTTTTTCTATCGCCTCAAGACATGCAAAATAAGAATGACCTATCTTTGCGTACCCCTCACGTGTGATGAGATTTGAAGAAAAAGTTGATAAATATGTTCTCTCTCCCCTTGGCCGAATCTGGACAGTAGAACAAAAAATCATATTCTATCGCAATAAGGGTCCAATATGCAAAATTCGCTAAGAACATCTGTTAGTCGACAATAAGGAGAATATTTTACAAAAAGAAATCTGTTAATTCGATAAAAACTTAGAGAGATCCAAGCGTTCAAAGTCGGAGTCAGATAAAAAAACATAAATCGTTTCAGACAATCCCGTGGTAATTTAAGGATTTTTCAACTACATTCGCTATTGTTGGCTCATTCTTTTTTCAATCCCCTCAAGACATGCAAAATAACAATAACCTATCTTTTCCTACACCTCACGAGTGATGAGATTTCAAGAAAATGTTGATAAATATGCTCTCTCTCCCCTTGGCCGAATCTGGACAGTAGAACAAAACATTATTTTCTATCTGAATAAGGGTCCAATATGCAAAATTCGCAAAGAACATCTGTTAGTTGACAACAAGGAAAATATTTTACAAAAAGAAATCTGGTAATTCGATAAAAACATAGAGAGATCCAAGCGTTCAAAGTTGGAGTCAGAGAAAAAAACATAAGCTGTTTCTGACCAACCTGTAGTAATTTAAGGATTTTTTCAGCTACGGGCACTATTCTTGGCTTATCCTTTTTTTTGTCTCCTCAATACATGCAAAATAATAATAACCTATCTTTTCCTACCCCTTACGTGTGATAAGATTTGAAGAAAAAAATGATAAATACGTTCTCTCTACTGTCGGCTGAATCTGGACATCAGAACAAAAAAATTAGTTTCTATCGTAATATGGTTCCAATATTCAAAATTCGCTCAGAACATCTGTTAGTCGACAACAATACGAATATTCTACAAAAAGAAATCTTGCAATTGGATAAAAACATAGAGAGATCCAAGCGTTTATAGTTGGAATTGGAGAAAAAAACATAAGTTGTTTCAGACCAACCCGTGGTAATTTAAGGTTTTCTTCAACTACAGGCGCTATTCTTGACTCATTCTTTTTTCTATCCCCTCAAGACATGCAAAATAAGAATAACCTACCTTTGCCTACCCCTCACGTGTGATGAGATTTGAAGAAAAAGTCGACAAATATGTTCTCTCGCCCCTTGCCCGAATCTGGACAGTAGAACAAAAAATCATATTCTATCTGAATAAGGGTCCAATATGCAAAATTCGCTAAGAACATCTGTTACTCGAAACAAAGGAGAATATTTTATAAAAAGAAATCTGTTAATTCGATAAAAACTTAGAGACATCCAAGCGTTCAAACTTGGAGTCAGATAAAAAGACATAAGGTGTTTCTGACCAACCTGTGGTAATTTAAGGATTTTTTTTTCAACTACGGGCGCTATTCTCGGCTCATTCTTTTTTCTATCTCCTCAAGACATGCAAAATAACAGTAACCTATCTTTTCCTACCCCTCACGTGTGATAAGATTAGAAGAAAAAGTTGATAAATACGTTCTCTCTCCCGTTGGCTGAATCTGGACAGCAGAAAAAAAATAATTTTCTATCGTAATGTGGTTCCAATATGCGAAATTCGCTAAGAACATTTATTAGTCGACAACAAGATGAATATTCTACAAAAAGAAATCTGGCAATCGGACCATAACTTAGAGAGATCCAAGCGTTCAGAGTAGGAGTTAGAGAAAAAAACATAAGTCGTTTCAGACCTACCCGTGGTAATTTAAGGATTTCTTCACCTACATGCGTTATTCTTGGCTTATTCTTTTTTCTATCTCCTCAAGACATGCAAACCAACAATAACCAATCTTTGCCTACCCCTCATGAGTGATGAGATTTGAAGAAAAAGTTGATAAATACGTTCTCTCTCCCGTTCGCTGAATCTGGACAGCAAAAAAAAAAATCAGTTTCTATCGTAATATGGTTCCAATATTCAAAATTCTCCTATAACATCTGTTAGTCGACAACAAGATGAATATTCTACAAAAAGAAATCTTGCAATTGGATAAAAATTTGGAGTGATCCAAGCGTTCATAGTTGGAGTTAGAGAAAAAAACATAAGTTGTTTCAGACCAACCCGTGGTAATTTAAGGATTTTTTCAGCTACAGGCGCTATTCTTGACTTATTCTTTTTTCTATCCCCTCAAGACATGCAAAATAAGAATAACCTATCTTTGCCTACCCCTCACGTGTGATGAGATTTGAAGAAAAAGTTGACAAATATGTTCTCTCTCCCCTTGGCCGAATCTGGACAGTAGAACAAAAAATCATATTCTATCTGAATAAGGGCCCAATATGCAAAATTCGCTAAGAACAACTGTTAGTCGACAACGAGGAGAATATTTAACGAAAAGAAATCTGTTAATTCGATAAAAACTTAGAGAGATCCAAGCGTTCAAAGTCGATCATAGAGAGATCCAAGCGTTCAAAGTTGGAGTCAGAGAAAAAAACATAAGCCGTTTCTGGCCGACCTGTGGTAATTTAAGGATTTTTTTTCAACTACGGGCACTATTCTTGGCTTATTCTTTTTTTTATCTCCTCAATACATGCAAAATAATAATAACCTATCTTTTCCTACCCCTTACGTGTCAAAAGAATTGAAAAAAAAGTTGATAAATACGTTCTCTCTCCCGTTGGCTGAATCTGGACAGCAGAACAAAAAAATCAGTTTCTATCGTAATATGGTTCCAATATTCAAAATTCTCTTATAACATCTGTTAGTCGACAACAAGATGAATATTCTACAAAAAGAAATCTGTTAATTCGATAAAAACTTAGAGAGATCCAAGCGTTCAAAGTTGGAGTCAGATAAAAAAACATAAACTGTTTCTGACCAACCTGTGGTAATTTAAGGATTTCTTCAACTACAGGCGCTATTCATGACTCATTCTTTTTTCTATCACCTCAAGACATGCAAAATAAGAATAACCTATCTTTGCCTACCCCTCACATGTGATGAGATTTGAAGAAAAAGTTGACAAATATGTTCTCTCTCCCCTTGCCGAATCTGGAAAGTAGAACAAAAAATCATATTCTATCTGAATAAGGGTCCAATATGCAAAATTCGCTAAGAACATCTGTTAGTCGACAACAAGGAGAATATTTTACAAAAAGAAATCTGTTAATTCGATAAAAACATAGAGAGATCCAAACGTTCAAAGTCGGAGTCAGATAAAAAAACATAAGTTGTTTCAGACAAACCCGTGGTAATTTAAGGATTTTTCAACTACATGCGCTATTGTTGGCTCATTCTTTTTTCAATCCCCTCAAGACATGCAAAATAAGAATAAGCTATCTTTCCGTACCCCTCACGAGTGATGAGATTTGAAGAAAATGTTGATAAATATGCTCTCTCTCCCCATGGCCGAATCTGGACAGTAGAACAAAAAATTATTTTCTATCTGAATAAGGGTCCAATATGCAAAATTCGCTAAGAACATCTGTTAGTCGACAACAAGGAAAATATTTTACAAAAAGAAATCTGGTAATTCGATAAAAACATAGAGAGATCCAAGCGTTCAAAGTTGGAGTCAGAGAAAAAAAACATAAGCTGTTTCTGACCAACCTGTGGTAATTTAAAGATTTTTTTTCAACTACGGGCGCTATTCTTGGCTTATTCTTTTTTTTATCTCCTCAATATATGTAAAATAATAATAACCTATCTTTTCCTACCCCTTACGTGTCAAAAGAATTGAAGAAAAAGTTGATAAATACGTTCTCTCTCCCGTTGGCTGAATCTGGACAGCAGAACAAAAAAATCAGTTTCTATCGTAATATGGTTCCAATATTCAAAATTCTCTTATAACATATGTTAGTCGACAACAAGATGAATATTCTACAAAAAGAAATCTTGCAATTGGATAAAAACTTAGAGAGATCCAAGCGTTCATAGTTGGAGTTAGAGAAAAAAACATAAGTTGTTTCAGACCAACCCGTGGTAATTTCAGGTTTTCTTCAACTACAGACGCTATTCTTGACTCATTCTTTTTTCTATCCCCTCAAGACATGCAAAATAAGAATAACCTACCTTTGCCTACCCCTCACGTGTGATGAGATTTGAAGAAAAAGTTGACAAATATGTTCTCTCTCCCCTTGCCCGAATCTGGACAGTAGAACAAAAAATCATATTCTATCTGAAAAAGGGTCCAATATGCAAAATTCGCTAAGAACATCTGTTAGTCGAAACCAGAGAGAATATTTTACAAAAAGAAATCTGTTAATTCGATAAAAACTTAGAGAGGTCCAAGCGTTCAAACTTGGAGTCAGATAAAAAAAAATAAGTTGTTTCTAACCAACCTGTGGTAATTTAAAGATTTTTTTTCAACTACGGGCATTATTCTCGGCTCAGTCTTTTTTCTATCTCCTCAAGACATGCAAAATAACAATAACCTATCATTTCCTACCCCTCACGTGTGATAAGATTAGAAGAAAAAGTTGATAAATACGTTCTCTCTCCCGTTGGCTGAATCTGGACAGCAGAAAAAGAAATAATTTTCCATCGTAATGTGGTTCCAATATGCGAAATTCGCTAAGAACATTTGTTAGTCGACAACAAGACGAATATTCTACAAAAAGAAATCTGTCAATCGGACAATAACTTAGAGAGATCCAAGCGTTCAGAGTTGGAGTTAGAGAAAAAACATAAGTCGTTTCAAACCAACCCGTGGTAATTTAAGGATTTCTTCAGCTATAGGCGTTATTCTTAGCTTATTCTTTTTTTTATCTCCTCAAGACATGCAAACCAACAATAACCAATCCTTGCCTACCCCTCACGAGTGATGAGATTTGAAGAAAAAGTTCATAAATATGTTCTCTCTCCCTTGGCCGAATCTGGACTGTAGAACAAAAAATCATTTTCTATCTGTATAAGGGTCCAAAATGCAAAATTCGCTAAGAACATCTGTTAGTCGACAACGAGGAGAGTATTTTACAAAAAGACATCTGGTAATTCGATAAAAACATAGAGAGATCCAAGCGTTCATAGTTGGAGTCAGAGAAAAAAACATAAGCTATTTCTGACCAACCTGTGGTAATTTAAGGATTTTTTTTCAACTACGGGCACTATTTTTGGCTTATTCTTTTTTTTATCTCCTCAATACATGCAAAATAATAATAACCTATCTTTTCCTACCCCTTACGTGTGATAAGATTTGAAGAAAAAGTTGATAAGTACGTTCTCTCTCCCGTTGGCTGAATCTGGACAGCTGAACAAAACAATCAGTTTCTATCGTAATATGGTTCCAATATTCAAAATTCTCTTATAACATCTGTTAGTCGACAACAAGATGAATATTCTACAAAAAGAAATCTTGCAATTGGATAAAAACTTAGTGAGATCCAAGCGTTCATAGTTGGAGTTAGAGAAAAAAACATAAGTTGTTTCAGACCAACCCGTGGTAATTTAAGGATTTCTTCAACTACAGGCGCTATTCTTGACTCATTCTATTTCTATCCCCTCAAGACATGCAAAATAAGAATAACCTATCTTTGCCTACCCCTCACGTGTGATGAGATTTGAAGAAAAAGTTGACAAATATGTTCTCTCTCCCCTTGGCCGAATCTGGTTAGTAGATCAAAAAATCATATTCTATCTGAATAAGGGTCCAATATGCAAAATTCGCTAAGAACATTTGTTAGTCGACAACAAGGAAAATATTTTACAAAAAGAAATCTGTTAATTCGATAAAAACTTAGAGAGATCCAAGCGTTCAAAGTTGGAGTCAGATAAAAAAACATAAGTTGTTTCAGACAAACCCATGGTAATTTAAGTATTTTTCAACTACATGCGCTATTGTTGGCTCATTCTTTTTTCAATCCCCTCAAGACATGCAAAATTACAATAACCTATCTTTTCCTACCCCTCACGAGTGATGAGATTTGAAGAAAAAGTTTATAAATATGTTCTCTCTCCCCTTGGCCGAATCTGGACAGTAGAACCAAAAATTATTTTCTATCTGAATAAGGGTCCAATATGCAAAATTCCCTAAGACTATCTGTTAGTCGACAACAAGGAAAATATTTTACAAAAAGAAATCCGGTAATACGATAAAAACATAGAGAGATCCAAGCGTTCAAAGTTGGAGTCAGAGAAAAAAACATAAGCTGTTTCTGACCAACCTGTGGTAATTTAAGGATTTTTTTTCAACTACGGGCACTATTCTTGGCTTATTCTTTTTTTTATCTCCACAATACATGCAAAATAATAATAACCTATCATTTCCTATCCCTTACGTGTGATAAGATTTGAAGAAAAAATTGATAAATACGTTCTCTCTCCCGTTGGCTGAATCTGGACAGCAGAACAAAAAAATTAGTTTCTATCGTAATATGGTTCCAATATTCAAAATTGGCTCAGAACATCTGTTAGTCGACAACAATACGAATATTCTACAAAATGAAATCTTGCAATTGAATAAAAACTTAGAGAGATACAAGCGTTCATATTTGGAGTTAGAGAAAAAAACATAAGTTGTTTCAGACCAACCCGTGGTAATTTAAGGTTTTCTTCGACTACAGGCGCTATTCTTGACTCATTCTTTTTTCTATCTCCTCAAGACATGCAAAATAACAATAACCTATCTTTTCCTACCCCTCACGTGTGATAAGATTTGAAGAAAAAGTTGATAAATACGTTCTCTCTCCCGTTGGCCGAATCTGGACAGCAGAACAAAAAATCATTTTCTATCGTAATATGGTTCCAATATGCGAAATTCGCTAAGAACATATGTTAGTCGACAACAAGGCGAATATTCTACAAAAATAATCTGGCAATTGGATAAAAAATTAGAGAGATCCAAGCGTTCATAGTCGGAGTAAGAGAAAAAGAAACATAAGTTGTTTCAGACAAACCCGTGGTAATTTAAGGATTTTTCAACTACATGCGCTATTGTTGGCTCATTCTTTTTTCAATCCCCTCAAGACATGCAAACCAACAATAACCAATCCTTGCCTACCCCTCACGAGTGATGAGATTTGAAGAAAAAGTTGATAAATATGTTCTCTCTCCCCTTGGCCGAATCTGGACAGTACAATAAAAAATTATTTTCTATCTGAATAAGGGTCCAATATGCAAAATTCGCTAAGAACATCTGTTAGTCGACAACAAGAAAAATATTTTACAAAAAGAAATCTCGTAATTCGATAAAAACATAGAGAGATCCAAGCGTTCAAAGTTGGAGTCAGAGAAAAAAACATAAGCTGTTTCTGACCCACCTGGGGTAATTTAAGAATTTGTTTTCAACTACGGGCGCTGTTCTTGGCTTATTCTTTTTTTTATCTCCTCAATACATGCAAAATAATAATAACCTATCTTTTCCTACCCCTTACGTGTGATAAGATTTGAAGAAAAAGTTGATAAATACGTTCTCTCTCCCGTTGGCTAAATCTGGACAGGAGAACAAAAAAATTAGTTTCTATCGTAATATGGTTCCAATATTGAAAATTCGCTCAGAACATCTGTAAGTCGACAACAATACGAATATTCCACAAAAAGAAATCTTGCAATTGGATAAAAACATAGAGAGATCCAAGCGTTCATAGTTGGAGTTAGAGAGAAAAACATAAGTTGTTTCAGACCAACCCGTGGTAATTTAAGGTTTTCTTCAACTACAGGCACTATTCTTGACTCATTCTTTGTTCTATCCCCTCAAGACATGCAAAATAAGAATAACCTATCTTTGCCTACCCCTCACGTGTGATGAGATTTGAAGAAAACGTTGACAAATATGTTCTCTCTCCCCTTGGCTGAATCTGGAAAGTAGAACAAAAAATCATATTTTATCTGAATAAGGGTCCAAAATACAAAATTCGCTAAGAACATCTGTTAGTTGACAACAAGGAGAATATTTTACAAAAAGAAATCTGTTAATTCGATAAAAACTCAGAGAGATCCTAACGTTCAAAGTTGGAGTCAGAGAAAAAAACATAAGCTGTTTCTGACCAACCTGTGGTAATTTAAGGATTTTTTTTCAACTACGGGCGCTATTCTTGGCTCATTCTTTTTTCTATCTCCTCAAGACATGCAAAATAACAATAACCTATCTTTTCCTACCCCTCACGTGTGATAAGATTTGAAGAAAAAGTTGATAAATACGTTTTCTCTCCCGTTGGCTGAATCTGGACAGCAGAACAAAAAAATTAGTTTCTATCGTAATATGGTTCCAATATTCAAAATTCGCTCAGAACATCTGTTAGTCGACAACAATACGAATATTCTACAAAAAGAAATCTTGCAATTGGATAAAAACTTAGAGAGATCCAAGCGTTCATAGTTGGAGTTAGAGAAAAAAAACATAAGTTGTTTCAGACCAACCCGTGTTAATTTAAGGTTTTCTTCAACTACAGGCGCTATTCTTGACTCATTCTTTTTTCTATCCCCTCAAGACATGCAAAATAAGAGTAACCTATCTTTGCCTACCTCTCACGTGTGATGAGATTTGAAGAAAAACTTGACAAATATGTTCTCTCTTCCCTTGGCGGAATCTGGATAGTAGAACAAAAAATCATATTTTATCTGAATAAGGGTCTAAATTCGCTAAGAACATCTGTTAGTCGACAACAAGGAGAATATTTTACAAAAAGAAATCTGTTAATTCGATAAAAAGAGATCCAAGCGTTCAAAGTTGGAGTCAGAGAAAAAAACATAAGCTGTTTCTGACGGGGCGCTATTCTTGGCTCATTCTTTTTTCTATCTCCTCAAGACATGCAAAATAACAATAACCTATCTTTTCCTACCCCTCACGTGTGATAAGATTTGAAGAAAAAGTTGATAAATACGTTCTCTCTCCCGTTGGCTGAATCTGGACAGCAGAAAAAAAAAATAATTTTCTATCGTAATATGGTTCCAATATGCGAAATTCGCTAAGAACATCTGTTAGTCGACAACAAGACGAATATTCTACAAAAAGAAATCTGGCGATTGGACAAAAACTTAGCAAGATCCAAGCCTTCAGAGTTGGAGTTAGAGAAAAAAACATAAGTCGTTTCAGACCAACCCGTGGTAATTTAAGGATTTCTTCAGCTACTGGCGTTATTCTTGGCCTATTCTTTTTTCTATCTCCTCAAGACATGCAAACCAACAATAACCAATCTTTGCCTACCCCTCACGAGTGATGAGATTTGAAGAAAAAGTTGATAAATATGTTCTCTCTCCCCTTAGCTGAATCTGGACTGTAGAACAAAAAATCATTTTCTATCTGAATAGGGGTCCAAAATCCAAAATTCGCTAAGAACATCTGTTAGTCGACAACAAGGAGAATATTTTACAAAAAGAAATCTGGTAATTCGATAAAAACGTACAGAGATCCAAGCGTTCAAAGTTGGAGTCAGAGAAAAAACATAAGTTGTTTCTGACCAACCTGTGGTAATTTAAGGATTTTTTTTCAACTACGGGCGTTATTCTTGGCTCATTCTTTTTTCTATCTCCTCAAGACATGGAAAATAACAATAACCTATCTTTGCCTACCCCTCTCGTGTGATGAGATTTAGAAAAAGTTGACAAATATGTTCTCTCTCCCCTTGGCCGAATCTGGATAGTAGAACAAAAAATCATATTCTTTCTGAATAAGGGTCCAATATGCAAAATTCGCTAAGAACTTCTTTTAGTCGACTACAAGGAGAATATTTTACAAAATGAAATCTGTTAATTCGATAAAAACTTAGAGAGATCCAAGCGTTCAAAGTTGGAATCAGATAAAAAAACATAAGTTGAGAGGAAGGCTATGGTTACAGGAATTAGCATGTTCAAAATGCTCACCGTTATCATTATATACACTAATATGTAACCCTGATTTTAAACCCTGACTGGTTTTATGTATGAAGAGAAATGAGGTATGGTTTGTTGAGATGTTGTTTATGTATTGTTGTACTTATATATAGAAGTGCTAGCTATCTGGGGTTGATGAAGTCAGGGGTGATGAGAGAATGAGGACAGCTAAGCTCGAGTTTTTCAAGTTACATCTCCCCTTTCTAAATCTTGTGTGGTACGACTGAGCATTAATGGGATTAGATTTTTTTTTTTTTTTGATGCAAGGGATTAGATATTATTAATAAACTAGTTTAAGGCCCGCACGATGCTGCGGGTCTATGATATGTTTGCTGTATTGAAAAAATTACCAGATACGTATCTTAATTTACAAATATAATATTCATCAGTCAAATTATCTCTTATACAACTGTTAAAGAGTCAAATTCAATCTTTCATAAAGTTTTGCGCAATATATACCCAATGTAATTAACAGTCAAAATTATATGGGCAATTAAGATATTGAAATTTGAAACCCGGCACTTAACAAAGCTTACAAAAATATAAAATATTACTGCCTATTATACAATTTAAACATTAAAAATGCGCAAAACCCTAAAACCATACTGCACGACCCGGTGCCTCGTGGGTTTACGGTGGAGAATGTGTTAGGGTATGTCGCTTGGAAGACGTGGACAGTAATGAGTAGCTTGGATTATAAGTTCACAGGAGAAGGCAATTTCTTAATTACATTCCCAGACAGGTTAAGGCGACGTGTGTTTTTGCAGGAGGGTGAGTGGGCAACTTTCGATGATTGCAAGGTCCATTTTAAAGCTTGGAGTGCTTCGACCGGGACTGACCAGTTCAGATACCACAACATGGTGAGGGCTTCTCGTTTATCATTTCTTTGTTAAAGCGGACTGTATTGAATTTTTTTGGGGGGAGGTACATACTGGTTATTCATGTGTGGGCTTGGTTGAGGGTTCTGCATTTACCGGAGCATCATTACACACAATCCGCAGCAGAGTCGCTGGCATCACGATTTGGCAAGCTATCTGCAGTCGACTTAGATAAGGCGAAAATGGACTACTCATCTTTTGACATTTTAGTTGAATGTACTGACGCGAAATCGATCCCTAGGCAGCTTCCTGTATACTATGACGAGGTGTATAAGCGAGAGGTGGTAATTCTTGTTGATCACGAGATGAACATATGTTCATTTGACCGTATGGGATATGACGTGTGCCGATTGTTATACGCGAGGTTTTGAGATGGCGCTGGATGGGAAGAAAGAAAAGCCGTTGGCATTAGATAGGCTTGCTATAAATTAGTACAAGCGCTTGTTGGCTGTAGGGCGTAGATGTGTCATGTGCTTTGTGTTGTGGTTTGTGGTAATCAGACTGATGGTATCCAACGGTGACGTAATTTTGTAGAGACTAGAATATTATGTGTGTTGGTTGTATTTGTTATGTTGGGTATAGTATGTATGTTGTAGACTAATTAGTAGTATAAATTAATCTGTGTGTTCTTATTTGTTAATTTCAGATCCCAAAAATTTGGTTGCCATGAAATTCTTTTTTTTAACGAATATGGCTGGAGCATTTCATATGTGAGGTCATATGTGAGTGACGACAGTTTGGCCGAGTCAACTTGGTTTTGAATTACATACATATATGAGATTTGGCAATAGATGGTTTAATTTGTGTGGAATTGATCCAGCATCTGTTAAGGTTGTTATGGTAGCCATTTATTTATATTATTATCAAGATTAGAACAAACAACACACTGAGATACCACATAAAATTAGGAGTTGAGATAGTATCAAATTGCATTTAACACGTCATGCATATTACATAACACATTCTTTTGAGAAGATAAATAAACATCACACATACTCAAAAGTACTAATGGTGATGGGGATTTATCTTCCAGACACCACTGTCAAAAGGGATTATGTACCACTAATCCACTAAATGGCTTACTAATGCCACCGTCCTTTCCAAAAGTGAACAACTTGGTCGAGCTCGTCATTCATCCTCTGGCGAGAACGAGCTGGGGAAGTATAAGGAGGCTAGTAGGTTGTACACAATACGCCCACGATCGGACTTGATTGCGTCTGAATTGAAGTTGATTGCACGTCTTGCGACAAGGCGATCCACAACCGCGACAATGTATAGACCGACGTCGTCGTGACTGCTGTGCAAGGATGGGCTATGATGACCAGTTGCCACTTCAGCACGTCATCCCTCTCCATTACATTCTTGAGATATGGTTTCCAGAGGTTCGTGACGTGACGGACCGCAAGACGGAAACGGTCACTGTCCGGCAACGAGTTGTAGACCTTGACTTCTCAGTCGTGGAAATCGAAAATGACGAGAAACCAGTGGGAGATTTGACAGAACCGAAAGTATGACCCAGCGGGTCCCTTCATTGCCGCCGTTGTGTATGATTTGAACTCCGGCGTACTGAGCAATGTAGGAGGCATGTGAGGGACCGTTGCCTGAAGGAGACATGGTAAGGTCTTATTAATTAGGGTGTGGGGCACAGATAGTGATTCAGAGAAACATTAAGTATGATGTGTTAGCACATACCGTGTGAGTGCACCTGACGAAACTCCATGTCGCGCCGGCGTCGCGATTGAAGCAGTAGAGTACGTATAGGAGCGAATCAATCACCTGGCAGATAGGTGGAGCGAGGTTAAAACATTTAGTACAGCTGTTCATATATGAAAAAAGGGGCAGACGAGAAGTTGCTTTCGTGAGGATGCAAACCCGCGTGCTAACGATATGGCCGTAGAGGATGTTGTGTGCGTCTCTTTTTGAAACCTCATACAGTTCATGCTTGAAGATTAACTCCTGGTCCTGTAGAATAAGGCCCTTCTGCCATGCGTATATAACTCGTTCCATATACAGCGGAATGAGCCCCTTGGAGTTGTAACTAATGCCGAACCCCCGCCAGTTATACTTGACGGTGTCCTCGTAGTTGTAATCGACGTCCCGTTGCAGAAGCTCATCTTCGGAGAAAGGCGACTTGTACTACCCTGGTTACGTTGCCTAGTTCCCTTGACGTGGTTATAGAGATCATGGCTGGTGCATAGCCACCGGATTGGGCAACAACGGATTTGAAAGAATGCTTTTAAGGGACGCCAGCGAGATCGTTGATATCGAGCTGTTTCTTCACCCAGTCAGGGAGTTCTCGATGGCAACGGAAGAACCGCACACTTTTCGGATTCATGTCGTGATTGTGTTCCAAGTGGACGAAGGCGATCTTCCAGTTGCCGGTGACCATCGGGTCTGTTATAACTAGCCGGCACTGGCAGTTTGTGGAGTGAATGCCTCGTTTTCTAGTCTGGTATAGACGTACTACTGGCGTCACAATCCGGTTTTGTAGTTTTTTCCGACATTGATGGGCCTTTGTTTTTCGTCCTCGGCTGCATATGAAGAAAGCCCTAAAGGGGTCATCGTTGATTTTGTGGCGTGAGCGTTTTTGTACCCCGAAACCAGTCCGCACACCGTAAAGTTTGAATAGTGAGAAGGCTTCATCCTCGGATTTAAATTCCATACTGGTTGTCGGGACAATAATTGGGTCGGAATTGGACATCCCGTTTCGGATATTGTGAGGACCAGTTCTGGATTTCTGTTTGCGTTTGAGGGGCTGCACCGGTACGGTCTTCCTGTGAGATGCGACAATATAAATCATAAGTAGGCTGACCGCTATTAAAAATAGAGAGGTGTATATATCAGAAAAAAGAGGGGTATCTTGCTTACGGGGGTGGATTGTCGGCATCTTCGTCAGTGGAGCTGTCGGTGTGGCTGTAATCTTGGTCGGACTGGCTGTATGCATTGTCGGACTGGCTAGAATAATCGCTGTCGCTGGACGTGCTGCCAGTACCAATTGCACAAATGGTATGGTTAGTGGGCATGAAAACCATACACTTCAATTGTGATTTGCAAATTTACGCACCTGGAGTTTGGGATGGTGTAATGATCGAAAAGTGGTGTTGCATCAGTGGTGGGATGGGGAGATATGGTGTGGGTGGTCTCGTTGTTGAGATGGATAGCATTAGAACGATGAGTTAGGACTTAGGAGTGAAATGAACAGAGATTACACAAATTAGTTGATATTTGGGGGAGTGAAATGAGTTACCTGGTCTCGTGCATGCCATTTGGGCGACTGATTTGAGGAGAGGCAGTGTTGTTGTAGCTTCATTTTGATGGAAAAGAAAAGAGGGATATTAATGAAAAATTGTCCGGAAAGAACTGATGGGCGTAAGGGGAAGGAATGAATAAGGAACCTTACCTGAGGTCAGGATTTGAAGCTTCGAGTGCACCTAGAACGGCTCGACCGTCACCGACGAACTTTGCAAATTCCATATCATGCTGGGAGCGTGGATCGAAATCAATGTAAGCTCCAATCCATGGATGCAGGTTTTGGCGAGGGTTTGGGTTAGAAAAAATCAAGATGGAGTGGAAGGAGAGAATGTCATTTCAGCTAGGGTTTGGATTCAAAATGGAAATTCAAACAGATAAGGAAGAGAAAGAGCTGGGAGGGGGTACTGGAGCTGGAGCTGTGTGATAAGACAGGATCATTAATTAGTTCACAATTATTACGGGATGGTAATTTAGGAAGTGTAGGGTTGGGAGATAGTCGAACAAGCTTTGGAGGATGCTAAAACCAACATAATCATGAACATTGGATTAATTTTCTAATCACTCTACCTTAAACGGTGGTCGTCACCCCCTTAATTAGCAAGAATGGAATCCTTAATATTCCCAATTAATGAGTATTAATTGGTCAATTTGAGACAAGCATTTAAATATGAAAAAATGAAATCGCGTGCTTACCTAAAAAAAAAAAAGTATATTTCATGTATATTTCTATGAAGCATGTAAATGATAATTTTTGAACAAAACAAACAAATAAAATTCAGTAATTTTTGTCAAAGAAATTTTTATAATAACTTGATTCGCCTTTTGATTAAATATGAATATAATATAAAAAATTAAATATGACAAAAAATAAAATTCAGCAAAAATTTTATCATAATAACATTAACTTCTCTATCCATTATTTTTCTTTGATTATTATAATAATTTTATTTATATTAAATTTACCATGTGGAAGTGTTTCTTAGATGTAAATGATTGTTTTATAAGAAATACACGATTTTATTTTCCATATTTAAAACACATGTTTTCTCTAACTTTGAAGTTTGACCAATCAGAACTCATTAACTAAGGAATATTAACATTCCATTTTAGCTAATTAACGGAGTGAAGACTACTGATTAAGAAAAATTGATAGAGATTAAATCCAACGATCATTATTCCGTTGGCTCTAGCATCCTCCAAGGCTCGTTGGACCATCCCCGGGCCGGAAGTGTGATGTTGAGTTCGGGAAAACAGCCGTTTGGTGGGTCCCACCTGGTATTTCAATGAGAAATTATGTTGAGAAATTTTTCAAAAACCCCCTAACTTTTTTGGAATTTATCAAAAACCCCCTATCTTTTCAAATTCTTCAAAAACCCCCTATAAAGTGGCTTGAATTATTTTTTAAACCCTATGGGGTTAATTCTAACATTTTCATCCAATATAATTTTTAAAAGACCAAAATGCCCTTCATATATTTATTTTTATATTTTATTTTATTAAATTAAAAATGAAAAATATATTTTTTAATCAAATATAAATAATTGTGAACTAATATAAAAAATCATAATAAATATTTTACGTAAAATAAAATTATAATTTAATTATGGAATAATAAAAAATATTTTTTTGTAATATCATATCATAAAAGAAAAAGTAATATATCATAAGATAATACCATAAAATATCATCACCAAAAAATATCGTCAAAATAATTTAGTCAAAACTATAATTTGTAAATAATAAAAAAATAAAAATAATTTTTTTTGTAATATAATATAATAAAATAAAAAATAATACATCATAAAATTTTACCGTAAAATATCGTCAAAAATAATATCGTAGAATATTATACTTAATTTATTTATTATTTTTATTGAATAAAATAAAATATGAAAAATAAATAATTGAGGGGTATTTTGGTCTATTAAAAAAATTGAGTGGATGGAATAGTTAGATTTAACTGTATAGAGAGCTAAAAAATAATTCAAATTACTTTATAAGGATTTTTGAAGAAAATTGAAAAGTGAGGGGATTTTTGATAAATTTCATAAAAGTTAGGGAGTTTTTGAAGAATTTCCCAAATTATGTTTGGATGAGAGTTTAGTGACGTGCTAGTGATGTATAAGATATGGAGGGGAAATTGAGAGGCTCAGAATAATTTTCCTTTCATCTATTATTAAATTTTTCTACTGCCAGCCAGCACCCACTAATCTTACTATGCTGATGTGGTTCCCTGCTGTACTCATGTTGGTAACGTTTCCTTCCATCCCTTAAAATGCTTGATTCTTCTTCCTTCCTATTTCTCCTTTCTTCTCTAATCCATTAAATTTGCAAAACGCATGGCCAGGCCATATGGTATGGTGGTAAGCAGTGGTGGCATTGGTACAGCTAGTTCATCATTTCCAAACAATCTAGTATTGTTGAAGAATTGGGGAAGCTGGCCCCACCCTGTTTCATCCTATCCTTGCAGCTTCTACTATGGAAGCCTATCCCCGTCTCCTTCTTTCTCTATTTCTCGCAAGCGGCCGTGCTGCCTTCCTCAACCACAAGACGCGCCTGTCTCCGACAGCGAGCTGGAGGGCGAAGAACGAGAGCCACGCGTAGCATCGAAGTCAAAATCTCGAAAGAAAGGTGGGAGAGGAAGAAAGAAGAATGTTAAGAAGGCAGAGAGCACGGAAGTAGAGTCAACAAATGGAGCAGCAAAAGCAGAGGATGCATTGCCGTCACCTTCGACTTCGCAGGCATTGAAGAAGCTGGAGGAGGTGAATCCAGTGGGTCTGGGTCGGAAATCTCGACAAGTGTTTGATGAAGTGTGGCGTAAGTTCTCAGGGCTGGGGCAGATATCAAGGACGCCCACCGCTACCGCTGAGTTGGAGGAGGCGGTGTTCATTAGGGGGCCGATGTGCGAGTACAGTGTGCCGGAAGCGCAGGACACGACAGTGTTGGTCGCGGGAGCCACGAGCCGCATCGGGCGCATCCTCATCCGCAAGCTCGTGCTCAGAGGGTACAATGTTACAGCCTTGGTGAGAAAAGACGACCCCGAGGTAATTGACATGCTTCCGAGATCGGTGAGGATAGTGGTGGGAGATTTGGGGGACCCGTCCACGCTCAGGGAGGCCGTGCGCGGTTGTAATAAAGTCATTTATTGCGCCACCGCCCGCTCTTCTATTACAGCCGATCTTACCAGGGTCGACACCCAAGGCGTCAGCAACGTTGCCAAGGCTTTTCAGGATTACTACAATGAGCTTGCCCAGTTGAGGGCCGGTAAGAGCAGCAAGAGCAAACTCTTGCTTGCCAAGTTCAAATCCCGTAAATCACTCGAGGGTTGGGAGGTTCGCAAGGGCAATTATTTTTCCAACTCTTTTGCTCTCCAGTTTGATGAGGGGCTCGAAGCTGATTTTGACTTTAATGAGTCTAACCAAGCGGTTTTCACTGGTACCACCTTTTCTTTTTCTTTTTTTTCTCTTGTGAATAAATATTCCCTATATTATATCACTACAGCATTCTTGTGATCTAAATAAATTGATGGCCCTGCAGGATCTGTTTTCACAAGAGGAGGGTATGTTGAACTGTCAAAAAAGCTTTCTCTTCCTCTTGGCTCGACACTCGACAGGTAAATAGAACTAAAGTTATTTTGAGATTTGGGATGTAATGGAAATGAAGTTACGCTTTTGCATGAGATTGAACTGTTATGGCATGGATTCGTAGGTATGACGGGTTGTTGTTGTCTGTCGGTGGGAACGGAAGATCATATATTCTAATCCTGGAGACGGGTCCCTTGGCTGATACTAGTCAAAGCACCAAGTACTTTGCTCGAATGACGACCAAATTAGGATTCTGTAGGGTAAGAGTGCCGTTTTCATCATTCCGACCCGTAAAGCCAGATGATCCCCCGCTAGACCCATTTCTGGTCCACACATTAACCATTAGGTTTGAGCCGAGGAAACAGGTAACAATACTACACTTGTTAAGTTAACAACCCTTCTTTTATTTATTTCGGGTGCGACCTGAACAGTAATGATGGATACAGAAACCAGTTGAAAGAGCGGACGGGAAGCAGCAGGATCCCAGAACTTTCCAGTTGATTCTGGAGTTTATTAAAGCTTTACCTGTGAGTTACTTCTTTCTCATCATTACTCCAACTGTCCTACTAATTGCACTCATGCATTTCTCCCTCTTTGACGTTCCATATGACGTTTCACTTTTCAGACGGGACAAGAAACAGACTTTATATTGGTGTCGTGTACGGGGTCTGGAATAGAACCAGGAAGAAGAGAGCAAGTCCTTAAGGCCAAGAAGGTACTATACTTACTCTGCTTTTTTCTCTATTTTATGTTCTGAAAATTGATCTGAGTTGTTGTTATAAAATTCAGGCGGGAGAAGATTCATTACGAAAGTCAGGCCTTGGTTATACAATCATTCGGCCAGGTCCACTTCAGGTAAAATGAATATTGATGTATTCATTAATTTCTCTTAGCATCTAATTAAGCATAGCATGATGACATGGATTGGAATTTGTGGCAGGAAGAACCTGGTGGTCAGCGTGCGTTGATATTTGATCAAGGAAACCGAATTTCTCAGGTTGAGTCGTATTTACTATTATTTGCCTTTTTTATCTGCATTATATAATTTCTAATAATCAATTGTTTCTTAATGAAATCTAATTGTTAAATTTTGCAGGGCATCAGTTGCGCTGATGTGGCAGACATATGTGTGAAGGCATTGCATGACTCAACTGCAAGAAATAAGAGCTTTGATGTCAGATTTTCCATTTCTTTTTCCTTTTTCCTTTTTCCATCCATTTTGTATGTCTCAGTGACATCAACAACCTAACCTTTAGCATATTATTTGGTTTCATGTAGGTATGCTACGAGTACGTTGCGGAACAAGGCCAAGAGCTTTATGAACTTGTAAGTCATTCATATTGCAAATTTTATTACATTTTAATCTCACATCTTGGTACTGAATCATTCAGAATTGTGCTAGATATTAAATTGGGCAGTAATGCTAATATATAGTGCTCTCATCTCTCAGGTGGCTCATTTACCCGACAAAGCAAACAACTATTTGACACCTGCTCTTTCTGTGCTAGAGAAGAACACCTGATCAATTCATTGCCTCTGAGATGATTTGCAATTTGCCATTTTGTCACTGCACCATGTCTTTCCCTATGTAATGATGTAAATTTGAATTTCTTTTGCTTTGATAGTATATATATGTAAAGAAGTGGATATCGACATTTTGTAAAGATAAAGTAACAAAACGCTCAATGAACATGCCAAAACGAGAGATGAGTCAGCGTTTTCATGTTTTACACACCCTGAACCAACCACATTTCTGAGGACCAACTTGCCTATTATCCGGAAAATGTTTCTTTTTGGCCCTTATATATTGTAACATTTTAGGACATTTTTGTTATACTGTTAGGGTTCATCCGAACAATTGAGGACAGTTTTATTTTAGTACAGATCTGCTGCTGTGAGCATTGAGTAGTTGGATCACAAACATGTTATGATATAACTCAAGATTTATATTTTTTACTCAAAAGGGACATGAAAAATAGTAATTACGACTGAAAGATATGGTGGTTTTCTTGCATTAACATATTTGAGATGGTATAAGATTTATATGGTAGACGAGTATGAGTATTCGATAATACTAGAAACATAAACACTGATCCTATAATTATTTCAAAACAATTTGAAATAGAAGTCAATTTAATAATTTTTGTTAGTTATTGAATAGGATTAAAATAATTCTTGGGCCGACTCTTGCTCTCTTAATCCCTAGCATTATTGTAGGTCAGTAATTTAAAAAAAAAGATAGTTTTTGCGTCCAATGATAGTTTTTGCTCAATAATTAAAAGAGTATTAAAAAAAGTAACTAACATGATCCATAATCCAAAAAAGTAACTCAAGATCTACCGGAAATAGTGAGTAACATGATCCATAATCTTCCTCCGACTGATTGTGATTTTTTATGACTAGCTTGGTTTATTTGGAAAGCTAGATGTGATAGGTTATCTATGAATAGAATCCAAACCCTATTTCTATTGTCCATAGAAGACTTGCTAATTTTACAACAAAGGACAATCACTGTTTGAAAAACAATTCAGTTAATTCCTTAAAAATTGTTATAATACTAATATCAACCTACAGCCTAAACCACTCCTAATTATGTTTCATGAGTTAGGGTGAGTCCGTATGAACGAGAAACAAAATGAGAGGTCATGTTTGTTTGACTTTGACTTTGACTGCATCCATTTTCCTAATCCATTCCTTCCTGGCTATTATTACTTTTAGTTTTAGTGCGACCTCCGACAGTGCCTGTCTGCGCTCCACTTTCTTTTTGGCACCACAACCACAACACAAGGTTAAGTTTAAGTTGAGTTCGGGCCGTAGACTCACTGAGTCGGTACTCCCGAATCCCGATTGATTCCTGCTCCTGACTCCTGAGTCCTGCCTGGTGAGAGGAAGGGAAAAGGGAGGAAGAGAAAGCGCGGATTCCGATTCCGAGCTCAATCAATCAATCTGTGAGAAGGAGATCGATCTTTACTGGATCATATAATAAATAAATAAATAGATGGGGAGCAGGAGCGACACACCAGGCGCCGCCGATAGGGAAAGAGGAGGAGGCGGCGGCGGCGGCGGCGGCGGAGGTGTTTTCATCGGCAAGCACAGACTCGCCGCCGCTATTTCCCGCCTCGACCAAGAGATCCTCTCCCTTCAGGTACTATACTTGTACTACTACATCCCTCTTTCTCATTCAGGTACTTGTACACTCTCATCCCTCTTCCTCTCTATCTTCCATTCCATTTTGACCTTCTTCTGTGATTCTGATGCCATTGAGCAGCCAAATTACAAATTCAATACTCAAATTGTTGTTTTCTCCGAAGCATATATTTTGAATGGTACTTATACAAGGAAAATGGGTGAATATTAGGATCAATTTGGACATGTGACTTAATTCGTAATGAATAATAAGCATGCTCATAGTAGATGTCAGATTGGGAGTGGGAGAAATTGTTTGTATTATGAATGCTGATCCAGATGTAGTTTAATAGTAACATTCCAGTCCAGATGCCAATATCCCAAAAATAGGTTGAAGCAGATGCATGCCAACTTTGGTTAATTTGGACACAGGATAGACCTTATTCTTATGGTTTAAAAATGTGCAGGAGGAACTATCGGAGCTTGAAACAATGGAGCCCTCTTCTGCCGCTTCTGAGGAGTAAGTCCTCTCATCCCACTTTAATTTCTATTTCTATTTCCATTTCTATCTACCACCATTATCATTCATTCGTTCATTCACCTCCTTATGTCTGAAGCAGAGTTCTCGCAAGCACTCAAGGCAAACCAGACCCTCTCCTTCCTGTGTGAGTAGGGCTACCATTCATTTCATTTCATTCATTCAATAATATTCTTCTTGCAATAATTAATTAGGAGTTGATCAATATGTATTTATGGTTTAATTGATCAGCACAAGCGGGCCAGAGAACTCGTCGTGGGACAGGTGGTTCCAACGAGTGCGCAGTTCGCGCACCCACAAATGGTGGACCCACAAATCTTCTGATTTTTCTTAATCTGCCTTTAACTTCACATTCACAACCTCTTGCAATGCTATACATGGTCTCTCACTTTTGTCAATTCAAGTTCACATTCGTATGGTTAGACATTGTAGTCATGTAAGTTTTCAACATGTAAACACACGATTCATTTTTATATTGTATGTTAGGGTGCTTTCAACTTTTACTTTGCAAATGTTTTTGTTGACCTACTTAAGCTTCCATGATATATATAGCATGTTTCTCCTTCTAATTGCTGCAGGAAACTTATATTTGGTTTTAATCTTCTAAAATAGTATCATTGCGTGATCAACAATTGAGTTGTTAATAAGTTTTCTAAAATAGAAACTTGGTTTCTTTTGTTTTGTTGTATCAATGATCATTTTTTTAAATTGTATTATTGTTTCAGAAAAAATAAAGTGACTGGGCCTGAACACTTATTTGGAATAAAACTATTGGGCCTGGACAGTTAGTATGATTAATAGATGTGTGGCTTTTTAAGTGTATTTATTGCATTAAGAGTAAGTTTTTTGGTGATTATTTCATAATGCAAATTTCAGGCAATTGAATTTCAGAAAAGAAGAAAATACATCCTCCCTTAGGCTTGATTTTAATATAGCATATAAAAGATTAGAGTTAATATGCAGTAATGCAGATATTTTATTTACCGACTCGATTTTGAGCTCAAATTGAAAGAATTGGGAATTTTGTTGCTTTCAATTTGATTCTTCAACTTGAAAGGTTTGATAGTCTATTTGATACTTCGGTTTTCATGGTTCAGGTTTGGTTTATAAATTCTAAATTTCAAAATACAATCATTAAAAAACAACTTCGCGGTTCTTCTATTTATATTTTTTTTGTCTGTAATAAATTCAAATGTGCAGGCTTTTCAATCAGTGTGCCTGTCACAAACCACAGCATAACGGAAAGTTAGTACTTTATTTTCTTTGGTTGGACTTGAACAACTGAAGATGAAATAATAGTAGTATAGTTTAACCCAATTAACTAAAGCAATCTATTGATTGATAATATTTAGCGGGGTCTCACAGGTAATTAATATTTGTAGTTGGGTCTTATAAAGTGGGGGAGCGGTGGGCTAGAATGAGAGCAGGCCAGGACAGAGCCGGCCCTATCTTTGGTTTGGTTTCTATCATTTTTATTTGATTTGATTATGTGCTGTTCCTTTCTTGCTTGCTTGCTTGCTTTTGGCAGTGCAGTATAGTATAGTGTAGTGTAGTCTCCTCACCATAGATATAGATAGTACCGTACCAGCTAGGTTTTGTTCCTTTCGTTCAGATTCTCTGCTTGAGTTGTCATTGTTTGTTTCACAGTATAAATTTTGTGTCGTATTTATCTCACTAAAATTTCATTTCGTTTTGTTTACCGACAGTTTTTACTCACTGAAATTAGTTAGCTGTGAGAATGGCGAAAATTTGAAGCCATTTGCAATGAGCATAGTGTGTATGATATGATGGGTCTGGCTGGGAGCGGGATGACAAGCGAGACACCGACACAAAGCAACCTAACCCATTAACAATTAACATGATGGTTTACTCAGAGCTGACCAACTTGACTGCCTTAAGGCTCACCCCCAGATCTACTCTTAAATAATTAAATATTTAACTAATTACTAAATTCATTCGAATTGAATGCGAGGGGCGAGTTTAATTATTTAATCTGATATCTGCCTGAGGGAAGCCCCAACCCACCTTAGTTTAGGGCTTACCAATTGCTACCCCCTGTGCTTAATAGTTTATAACTTTATTCAAATATTATTGCAATTGCACATTTGCACCTACCCCTCCTACTAACAAGTAACAACTCCTCTGTTCTTTTCTGGAGACGAGGCGTCCAGCCAGCCCCCACTAGCTACCAATTATGATTTTAGTTGAGACAAAAAGGTACAGTCTGTGAGAGCTGAGAGGTGCATTAATATTAATGTTTCTTTCTTTGTATGTAGAATATCATGATATATACGTGTCCCTCCTTTCACTTTGTAGTGTCACTTTCAGAATCCTCTCTCTTGGTTTACATCAAGGATCAGCTCCCCACCTTACAAACATAATCAGAGGTTGTCCTAGTCGCTATTAGCAATTATTATTTTGCAAATTTGCCCATCAAATTTGAACTTCAGTTTCACTTCACAGCTTATCTAACAATAATAATGCCAGTTTAGGAACCACATTCCTTTTCCCTAACAACCTAACATCTTCCGAAAGCAAAAATAAAAATAAAAGAATAGCATATCTTCTTCCACAATCACATTCAATGTGATAAACCCAACAATTCCTCAAAAATCAGGCGCTTTTAGACTTTTAGTAAGTAACAGTTTTCTTCCCCAATCAAATTTAAAAGTAAATAAAAAAATATATATAAAACTAACCACAAAAAATATGGGATGAATACTCACCGTGCTTATATTTCCTTACAACAATATCTAGATCGGGACAACAAGGGCAGCAACAAAAATGAAGGTTTGAACAAAGGAAGAATAGAAAATAAAGAAAAAAAGAATACAAGATGCTTTAATTTAATAATTAATCCTGGTACATGGAAGTCAAAAAGAAAATTGACTAGTATGGTACACGAGGTGGCGGGGGAGAGGCGTAAGATACACCTACGACTGGTGGAAAAGGCAAGTGACCTCCTCCCTCATGAGGCGGCATCTTTGGCGGGGCGCCGTTGCCATTGCCATGCCCATTAGAAGGTGGCGATGGGTGATGGTGAGCTTTCGGTGATGGATGACGGTGAGATTGTGGCGGGGCTGTCCATGACACTGGTGGCGTGCTCTTCGGGGGTGATGAGCCATAATGTGGCGGGAAAGTATTGCCATTGCCATTGCCTGGATGGGGATGTTGTGTCCCGGGCATTGATGGATTATTATTGTAAGGAGGCGGTGAGGGGAATGGGCTAAGAGGAGGATATTCATGGCCCTGCGAGGGGCCGGGAGGAGAATTGGGTTGAGTCGGAGCAGTTGTAGTGGATGAGGGAGGAGATTGCGGGGGAGTTGCCCCTGGGAATGGATTATCGTAAGGTGGTGGTGGTGCCAACCGCACATCTGGCTCATTGCTCGAAGAAGGCGGAGGTGGCGCCGCTGACGAGTACGAGTTTGGTGCTGATGGTGTCGTAGTAGAACTGCTTGGAGGTGATGTCGGTGTTGTAGTGGAACTGCTTGGGGGTGATTTTGGTGGAGTAGAACTGCTTGGAGGTGATGAACCTCCGCCATTGTGAGAGTCAGGGGGCGAATTTGGTGATGAGTTGGGAGGGGGTAGGAAGTAGTGTCGCACAGGGTCTCCGGTTGGAGTAGGCGGGGTTGGGACGGGTCGGCCTTTTGTGATAGTGTGCGCACCCGCTTGGCATTTCGCCTTGCTACAATCAAACGGGTGAGCAAACGCGGCGGAGCACTGCGACAGAGCCCTCTGCATTGCTGCCCCTGGAATGCAGTTGTATCGCGTATCAGAAGCTGCCGGACAGCTTGGTGGAGATGAAGTGAAGAAGTTGTAAGCATATGTGAAGTTGCGGAGTGCCGGAAGGGAGCAAACGGCCGCTGGGATTGGGCCAGCGAGGCGGTTGTGTGCCAAATCAAGTTGCTCGAGGTCGGACATGCCGGAGATGGACATAGGAAGAGGACCTTGCAATTTGTTGAAGCTCACATCAAAAACAGTGACTTTGCGAAGGAGACCGACCTCCGGAGGAATACAACCGGTGAGATTATCGTTCAAAAGCACAATCTGGTTGAGGGTGTTGGCCATATTACCGATGGATGAAGGAATGCAGCCTCCCAATGCATTATTCGCAAGAACCACAACAGAGGCAGGGGAGTCTCCGAGGTTTGAAGGGATTGGGTTTCTTAACCTGTTTGAGTTGAGAAAGATGGCATCCAACGGACGGTCAAACAACTGGGGCGGGATCGGTCCCTCAAAATCGTTATACCGAAGGTCGAGGTAGCGCAGAGAAGGAAGGCTCAGAACAACTTTGGGGAACGGACCGACAAAGCGGTTGTTACTGAGGTCAAGCTCGTGAAGGAGGTGCAAGTGGGTGAATGTGTCGGGCACGGTGCCACAAAACCGGTTGGAGTTGAGATGTAAGAGTGCTAAGTCAGGGAGTCCTTGGGGCAAGTCAGCGGGCAGAAAACCGGCCAGGTCAGCATGGTTGAGATCTATACCGGCGACAACTAACAAGTACGGGTCGGAAGGGGATGCGGCACAAAATATGCCGAAGTAAGAGCAGACATTGGGGCCCACCCAGTTGGAGGTCAGGTTTTGAGGGTCGGAGAAGATGGCAGTGTGCTTCCATGTTTGAAGGGCGACATATGCGGCGCGCAGACGGGCGTTGGGGAATGACCAGCTCGGTGGGGGCTCGAATGAGATTGCAGATGACGAAAGAGAGCCTTCTCCTTGGCCCAAGGCAGCCACTGATACACTTAGAAAGAGCAGGAATAGGAGAGGTGATAATATTCTCATCTTTTTATTTATTTCTCAATGCCTCCTCCTCTTCTAGAAACTACACGGTACAAACCACAATGGAAATTACAATGTAGAAAAATGAGTTCTTGAGCAACACTAACAATGGAGGGGTGGAGGTTGGGTAATGGCAGCTAGAGAGAGAGGAGAAGAGAGACAAGGAATGAGGGAGAGAGAGTGTTGAGCACTTGGGCTGGGCAGAAGAGACAGAGTCACATGGGAGGCAGGGGGGGATGAGAGGAGATTAGAGAGGCTCTTAAATTAAAATTAAATGCCTATCGGGATATGTGAAACGAGAGAGAGAGAGAGAGAGAGAGAGAGAGGGTCGGTGCTCATAGCTGAGACCATGTTAATTGTAAATGCGGCCCACTTTTTAAATGTTGCAAGCTGTGTGCACTGACACGGAGCTTTCTTTCTTTCATTTCTTGGACGAGACATATAATATAAGCGTACATCGGTCCAGATCATTATCACAGATCCACAAGCTTTTAGTGGTACAGAAAACTGTGTAAATACCTCTTTTTCTATTGGCAACAGTTGAATCCATCCGGCTCGCCAACTTGGCTTTTTTTTTGAATTCGAGATAAAATAAAAAATTGTAGTTCAAATTTAGATTGAGTAATTAATTGTAGAAATCAAAATAACATAGGGCTTTGAGCCATATTTAATTAGGATACTAGGCTTCCCAAGTCCAGCCAGCGCTTTCCTCGTGACCTCCTGGCACTATATTTGAATTTGCATTTCTCTAATCTAATTAATCAATCAGCACAAGTTCATTCATTAAAGATATGTCGGCTTATGAGACGTTGCATATAGAAATTAATTGCTTTGTTAGATAGTAGAGTGCTAGAGTGTTTTAAGTGTGTAAATGTTAGTCAACCGTCCAACCATTAATTAAGAAAGAAAGGGAAACATGGCAAGACATGTAAACATAAATAGATCTCATTATATATTTGGATAGCAAGGAAGCTAAGAATGCACGGTCACTATATCATATTCTGATACTAATACTAATCTAATCACGTTCCCAAGTGACCAAACAACACTAACAAGGGAAGCGGATGCATTCATGCAGTGCAGCTGTACAGGCAGCTAGGATTTAATGAGTGTATAATAAACAATAAATCTATCAACTTTGGATACTATAGCCATATTAGCCAGCCTATAATAATAACAGGGGAGGGGAGGAGGATCAATGGATAGATCGCTGGCTGGGGCCGCGTATTATTCAAGTTTATTATATGGCCAATCTACTCTACATGGATAACTTGCTTGCCCCATCCACTGTATTATTGTGCAGCCCAGATAAAAAAGTGAGAAAGAACTGAGAAAGAGAAACCAAAAGTGAACATTTTTTTCTTTCCCTTGTTCAATCCAGCAGTTGCAGTACTTGCTTTTTATTTTCTTTCCTTGCTTTGTTACTTTCCTTGTTTCCTTTTGATTCACATACATGGTACACCACGTCCACGACGATGCATACATCTTTTTGATATCTTTCTTCGCTTGCTTTCTGCTTGACAACCACAAACAACTCCAAATGACTCTGATTCCTTCCTTTACTTTCCTTTCCCCTACCCTTTTAACACCAACAGCAACACAAAGCCTATACTAGACATTCCCACACTATTTTTCCAGCTCTCTCACTTTTCGTTTCTCCAGTCAGACAACCCCAAATTATCAAAAGAAAAAATAAATTGTTTATGCTGGGCGGTCAAAAGAAAGATGGAATTTAAGGGGAAATTTGCCACCCCTCGCATAAGCCCAAAGTATGCGATGGAATATAGATAGTTCAAAGGCAATTCAATGCCAGGATCATTTCGACTGCTTTTGACAACTTGGTTTTCCTCAATAACATTAAGATATAATTATGATAACAGACTCCAACAAATACAAAAAACATTACAATTTTGGAGAGCAAACTGAAAACGGTCGAACCCTTTTACTTTTGACATGACACTTGAAATTTCCACCTTGCTCCTCATGGTTAAGTTGCCCCACTTGTATGTGATAAAACAATTTTGAGAGCATTCGAGCTGCTTGTTTGTTTATTTCCTAATGATGATTAGTTATTACTAACAGTATTGCACAGGTGGTGCTTCTTCTGGAATCTGCCCCAACATAAAAAACAAGAACAATCCCATGTTAATTGTCAAGAATCTTTTATTTTCTTTAAAAAAAGGCAATAAAGATAGAAAGAAAAGTAGAGAGGAACGAGGATGAATAATACCTCCCCGATTGACCATTTCTCCTTTAACCAAATTGCATCATTTGTGGTGTCCACTTGTTTGTGCCTAATAATTTATGATACATTCAATAAATTAGAACCCTAAGAAGTAAGAGATGAATGTGAAGCTGAGATGAAATTTTGAACTCACAGTGGTAGCTGAGCATCAAGATTGGAAGGAGGAGGAGAGGCAGGAAGAAACCCAAAGCCAAGACTCAAGGATTGCTGATTACTGTGACTACTTGAATGAAGGAAAGATGGTTGTTGCTGATTGGCATTTGCATTTGCATTTGCATTTAAAGCGGGCCTACCAAACGTAAAGTTAGAAACGTTGGTTGTGGTGGGTTGCTGCATGCCGTTTCCAAATGCAGAAGGATTCCGATTCGTCACCTGACTCCCAAATGTACCTGCAATGCAATGTAACACACACACACACAATTGCTTCATTAAATAAACTTCATAGTGACTGACACAAGGGAAGGGATTGAACTTGAACAAAGGAAGGAAACAGTACCATTTGATGTCCCAAATCCAAACTTGGTTTGAGGCTGAACTTGAGCTGATACATTCTGAAAAGGGCTGGATTGCCCAAATGGAGTAGTTGGTGCGGGCGGCCTACATTTCATTTCAGACTCACATATTTGTCATTATAGAACAAGAAAAAAGCAAGAACTTGAAATGTGCACATAGGCTTCATCTAATACAAGGGATCAAAGCGGATGATCCCAAAAATGGGGGAAATTATAATAATAAGAACCTGAAGGGAGATGCAGCAGCAGCATTGTTTGCAACTCCAAGTTGGCTAAAACTGGTGACTGTCGGACTTTGTGAAGCATTACCAAATGAAGATGCAGAAGGGCCAAATGCATTGCTCTTCGAAACAAAAGGGTTGCGTATCAAATTCTCAAATTCTGCCAATTTTGACTGTAGTAAATTTCTCTCCCCCTCTACCTGCATCAACACCCAATCACATTCTATTATATCACGACAGATAAACAAAGAGGAAATGATGTTAATAATCAAAAAGAAAAAAGAGGAAATTATTGATTTGAACATAACCTACAATGGACTGCAAAGCGCGGCCTTGCTTTGATTCTTCATATGCTAAAGCGCGCAGCTCTTCACAGCTTATATCACCACTCACATCACATGGCCCACTGCAACCAATTCACAATTCCAAGCATTTCAATTCATGTTCCAAATATAATATTGTTGAATTTCATGAGAATAAAAGGAGAGAAATTACTTCTTAGCATGACCATAGGAGGTAAGTTTCCAAAGAGGAGCCTCGTTCTTAGAATCTTCAATCATAATCTTTTTACAAGCTTCAGGATCTGAACAACTGTAACAGATGATAGAGCTATGTTATGGTAAATTGGAGAGAGGCATCACAACACAAGCGTTCGGAAAGAAAAGATGCATACGTGTGAACAGATGGCTGTGTCTGAGTTTCAGGCTGCTTTGCAAATGCCTGTAAACCACAAATGTTCATTCAAAATAAACCACAGGTTAAAACAGAAGCACAAGATTGAAGCACAAATTTGAGGCAGAGAGACATGATGATGACAAACATTTGAAGGACTGGTTTTGAAGGGGGAGTTGTTGTTCGTGGTGGTGTTTTGTACTCCGAATCCAAAAGGATTGGGCTTCTGCTGCTGCTGCTGCTGAGATGTTTGTGTGCTTTGCTTTTGACTGCCAAATCCGAATGGATTCGTTGCAGCATTGCTCTGATTCTGATTCTGATTCTGATTCTGATTCTGAGAATCATGCGAGAATCTACAATTCGCCCCAAATCTACAACTGCAATACAGGGACCATTTTCATGTTATTCAGCATAACACAGCATAATTTATGCATTATGCTGGAGAAACAAACTATTATAAAATATGCATAACAAACATGATTGCAAGTACTGTGGATTTCTATTAGTGAATAAAATTATTACTTAGATTAGAGTGCAACTTACTACCCTTGAAATGAAAATTGAAAGGTTGGCTGTTTGGTTAGGGTTTTTAATTAGGAAAAAAAGAAAGTGAACATACTGGCCAGAAAGGAAATTTCTGCAGGGCTGCTGCCGTCGACTCATGGCGATTACGCTGTGATGATGCCTGCCGCCTTCAATTTGAACACCACGACGAACAACTGATTTATTCAATTTAATCGCCTCTTTAATTAATTAATTTGTTAAGGCAGAGGGGGGAGGAGGGAAAAGGAGGATTAATCGCCCGGATCAGCCCAGTCTAGTATGTCTGAATGGGGAGGGCTCTCCTTTCCCAGTTTCCAGCAATGTTGCAGAAATCGCTAATCGGGATTAATCGGACGGGCCGAAAATTTCCGAGTAGGGGATTAATCGAGATTAATCGGAATTAATCGATTTGACCTAATCGGACTGAATTTGTATATAGTTTATAACAAAAATATTCAATATCCTAAACTCATAATCTAACAAAATATATAATTTAAAGTTCAAATACATAATTTCAATTAAAACATAAACGATAATTCAATACCTAATTAGCAAAGAAGAAAACAAAACAAATCCCTAATTAACAAATTAACAAATAAATTAGCTTAATTAACAATTAAAAAATAAATCCCTAATTAGAGTGAGAAAGCTTAACAGAGAGATCAGAAGTCAGTGAGAAAGAGGGAGAGAGGTCACAAAGAAAGCTTAAACGAGAGAAAGAGGGAGAGAGGTCACAGAGGAGAGATTGAAAGAAAGAGGTAGGGAGAGAGGACTCACTGGAAGGGAGAACGGGGAGAGGAGAGGAGGTGGGGGCGTCGCCGGTGATGTGCGCCGTCGCCGGTGCTGTGAAGGGGAGACGAGAATCGGAAGAGGAGAGGAGAGGAGAGGAGGCAGGGGCTGTAATGGCGTAGAGAGGAAAGGGAAGGGAGGGATTTAATTGGTTTAATGGGCCGGGCCGAATTGAAAATTAAAAAAACTGTAAAATTAAAAAAATGACTTTTGTGGGCCTAATCGGTATAAAAAACGGCCCAAAACGGACAACTGAGCACCACTCGTTGGAGCTCAAGCGGGGGTCACTTCTATTCCATTCATTCCGTTGGAGGAAGTAGACTTGGTATTGCCACAGCCACAACAACAAAATAAGCCCCCAATAGCTTGCTATGCTATGCTATGTTACTAACTCCATTTGATTTTGATGCGCCAGAATCCTGAGCATCCTATCTCTCTCAAGGAGAAATATGACAGGTTTACTCACATCTAAATGCTTATCTTCATCAGGACTCTTCCTCTGCTCCAATTACGGTTACAATATCCGCAGCCGTGTTGGCACAATCACAAAAGGACCAAACCAGTTTAGAAGAAGAGGCAACATCCAGCTTGCCTTTTCACCTTCTTCTGTTAATTCTATAATCGCACCTGTTTTGCTCGCGCTCGCTGTCGTCTTCCCTTCACCTGATGATACATTCCTCAATGTGCCTCCCACCCTCTCTGGTAATTATTATAGTCAGTAGTCTTCTTGGTTTGTTCATTCAAGTAATTTTGGCACTCTGGACAATGACACAGGGGATGATAAGAAACAAGTGAGGCTGCAGCGACCCAAGACCAAAACCGCAGAGCGGTGCACGTCAAAATGCGTAGGGACATGCATCCAGGGCGGTGCTGGTTCTCCTGGCGAAGGCCCCTTCAATGTCCGCAGGTCTTCCTTTCATCCACCCAACTATCTAATTATCTATTCTACTTCAAAAAAAAAAACTATCTAATTATCAACTACCAGTAGTAATTGCCTTTTGTTTCACTTATATTGCATTGCATATTTAATATGTTCCCTTTTGATGACATGGTTGGCAATCATGCAGGCCTCTTGTGGTTTTCAAGGAACAATTCCGTAGCCGTAGATACTGGTAAGTAGTTCATTTTGCAAAATCTTCTGTACTTGAGTTCAAGTGATGGGGTTCTAAATTCTCTACTTCTTTCTCTGTATAGCTTGAGGGAATGCTCAGACATATGTAATTTAATAAAGGATGGAGATGATGGTCCTTGATTGATGCACCCTGTTGCACATTCAAAGAGAAGCTTCATCATTGAAGTTTATAGAATCCGGGACGCCAAAGCTTGAAAATGAAGTTTGACAGGTACAAGATTTTCTTTTTCAAGATCCAGAGGTTACATTGACATGATGACTTCATAGATTTTTCTTTGTTTATGTCCAATTATTGGGCATCAACACAAAAAAGGATGTGAATGAGTTAACATCATATTCAAGAAAATTGTATTCCTTTTCTTTTAACACTCAAATGGATTGGTTTTTTCTATCACTGTTTTTATATCTTGATGTACAAAAAGTATATAGGGTCAAGTTAACATGAAGAGATTATGGTCAATTACAGTTTTGCGATTTCAAATTTATTGATGCATGAAAGCATTCAAGTACATGGCATCATGTAATAAATCAAATCAAGAAATAAGTAACTAGTTATAAATTAAAGAATTTACATAAAAATGAAAAAAAGACATCATCAAGGTGATGAACTAGCAATACATAAGGTAGTGAAAGGAAGAATCAAGAGGGGAGTTTGTCTGGCAAGAAGATATATCGGAAATGGGAATCAAATGGCAGAATCCCAAAAGTACGTGAGGCAAGGAAGCTCTGGCGCCTTTGCGAGGTACAATGCTCCACAAATGATGCCTGCTTAGGTGGCAAAAAACGGGTGACCCATGTCGTGAGGTGAGCATCGTCAACAAAACCGCGAGCGAAAGAATGCAACATCTTGGGAATGAGGAGCTTTCCTTTCCTGCTCACTCCCACCGACGCTCGGATGAAATCGCGTTGTGCGTCCGCCATCTCTTCTCTCACTTTCCGTGGGCTGTATATCTTTACGGCTGCCGAAGAGTACATGCCGCAGCTCAGAGCGAACGGAACGAGGGGCTCCGATTTCGCAATTGAGAACTTCTTTAGCTCATCTGATATTTTCATTTTGTGCAGTGCCACAAGTAGTGACTGATATTCCACATAAATATATGAAATTTAATTAGCATGTCAATTTGTCTCCATTTTTAGTACAGAATGAATTAAAGAAAGTGACAAGATGATTACCATCTGAGGTCTGTGGATCGCTGTCTTCATCTTCAATATCACATATTCAATACAGCTAGCGCTGAACGAATGCCCGCCTACTGTATATGCTGCCTACATCATGATGAAATAATAGAATGCAAACTCCAACTCAAAATAAATAATTTCAATTAAATTTTCAATTTGTATAGTAAAAAGAAAACAAACCTTTTGCATCAGGGAGAAGAGTTTCATATCACTTCTTGGAACTCCATATGCAAGATAAGCCTACAAGCATAAAACAACAGAATTAATTAGATGTGATCATATTCAGTCTAGGCAAACTGATGGAACATCTGAATAATAAAAGAGTCATACATGCATCATCAGGGCATTATAGATGTTAATCCAAAATGCGAGTCTCTCATCACCATCAAGATGAATTGCATTTACCTCGCCCAATTGCTCCACCAACAATCTGTTGTCCAGTTAGTCCATATTAGTACTACGAAATCATGCCAAACACAAAATTAAGCAAAACACAGAAATCCAACATATAATCAAAATATTACCTGAATTTCCCGAGAGCATCAGCCGCAAATTCAAGCTGTTTTTTACCAGCTGACATCCAAGAAACCTCATTTACAAAGCTGTAATTGCCTATATCTGCCCAGCTTAGTTTTTCGCGCGATCTATATGGATCAAAAGCAGTTTCTGAACCTAATAAATCGTTGTTGCAGAGCAAGTCAAGTTGGGGGCTTTCAACCCATGAGGAGGATATGGTTGGGGGCTCGGACGAAGACCAAAATGGAGAAATTGAATAATGTGTGGTGGGAGACGGGGACGATTGTTGCTGCATCATTTCCAGTTGAGTGGATTTTGTGGAGTCCTTGCATGCATCGCCTAATGATATGAATATGTTTCTCATACAACGCACCATCTCTTCTGACAGTCGGTTTGGATGATTGCTTAGCCCTTTCACTGACACTTGTCTGCTTAACTTTGCTACTACTTCTCCTTGTTGGACAAGTGGGGTTTCTTGTTGCCGATCCTGATACAACACATATATTAATCTAGATTTGTTACAAATTGAATCAAACACAGACATATCAGAGGGAAATTTGAAAAAGGGCATACATTTCGGGAGGGATATTGAGAATGATGAGAGGAGAGAGGCAATGTATAGAGGGGGGGTAACTGCTTGAGGCGATACTGAGCAAGCCTCCTTTCATTTCTTTCTTGAATGAGCTGAAAATGGAGAGATACTGCCTCCTCTTCTAATGTTGTAATGCTCTGCTCCAAGCTTGAAATATTTGACAAAAGGTCCTGAGCCTGGAAATATAATCAAATATAAAATGGAGCCTTCCTGTTTGGAATAAGCATATGCATAAACTGAACATGAACAGGAGAGGAGGCCGTTAATTCTTAATTAACAATTTTTTTATAAATATTAATTAATAATTACTTGATTAGGAAGAAAAGAGAGATCAGATAATGTAGCAGCAGCATCCTCCAATGCATTTTCAAGTACTAAACGCAAGTACATCTCTTCCTCTAGCAATTTCTCCAAACTCTTCACCTGAAAAGAGTGAATTCCTTGATATTTATTTTTTCAAGAGACAAAATAGTTGGCCAAAATCAACAAGTAAACATTTAGAAATGAATGCAAAGAGAAAAATAAAGTAATAAGTTTCATAATAGATGTAAAAGAGTTAGGTGCTTACATCATGCTCAAGCTGCAGTCTACAAGAGTTCTTTCTCCTGTGCGGCATTGCTTCCTCTTTATTTGATCAACCACTTCAATACAACAAACTGTATTAAAGAGCCTTTCTCATTAATATTTAACATTGGGGATTAAACCAAACATGTAAGATTGATGATGAGGGATGAGGACTACTATTAACCGGCCTTAAAGTGGGAAGACACTGTTCTACTCAACCCTAGACACTCAAAAAGGAAAAAGAGATGGACTATTTACAATTGGAAAGGGCAATGAAAACGAAATGGAGATCTGCTTAAAAGAAAAAGGCAAAAAGGAACAGAAAAGGCAGAATCATTTATTTTAAGGAGAAAAGAAGAAAGAGGACTGAGTATCTCCAAAAAGAAAAAAGAAAAGAGGAAAATACCTGAAGCTCAAGTGCTCAAGGCAAGTAACTTCTTGGATGAGAGAGAGTGGAAGCACCCGAGAGTGATCAGAGGCATTTCAAAATTCAAATGCTAGGAATATAATATTAGAATGGGTAATGGCAGTGAAGAAAAGCAAGTGCTGTATATTATAATAGATATTGATTAGCATTAAGTAGTAGCCAATAGAATAGAATAGGCCATATATATTTGTTACTAATAAAAAGGGTAATGGAAGAGCAGGACCAGGAAGCACGAGGAGTCAAATGAAGCCTCCTCTCCCGGTTTCCAGTGTGCAGTGCCTGCGCTGCTGCACCTCCCAGATCCGACGGACTCGATTCACAGACCGAGCAACCAAACTCACTCACACAATGCCAACCATAAGAAGACAACACAACAGCTCCACCCTCCAGACTCAAGAGTCAATACGCTGTCTCCTTTCTTTATTTTTAATGTATTTTTTGTTGTTGGTAATGGTAATTGGTATTGTTATGTTGTGGAGTTGGTGTGGATGTGGGTATGCCTCGACCTAGAGATTCGAGATAATTAACTCTTAACCCTCCTTTCACCTGCTCACTTTTCGAAACAATGTATCTGTGACTGGGTTGTATGCAATAATGCATGTCATATCCCCATCATATAGTTTCCATTCAATGCCATTTAATTACATTCATTCATTCGTACTCAATGCTACCCCGTCCCTCTTTCTTAATTAAATGCATAAGCGGCGCGCTCGTCTTTCTCTTGGATATGATGGCTTATTACCCGGCCTTGTGAACAAGGCAAGGCCCAACCCACCGTACTCTTCTTTCTCTTAACCCCATTTCGACTGATCTGGTGAGGCCACGTAACGTAGCGGATTTTGAATCGTCCGATTTTCCCTTTCTTCTATCTCCGCTCCTCTTCTTTCTCCGCCCAAATCAAAAAACGAAGCTGCAGAACTCCTCTCTTTCTCTCTCGCTCCCCTTCCTCACACGCACCGCCAACCCCCCCCCCCCCCCCCCCTCTCTCTCTCCCCTTCCTCTCTTACACGCACCGCAACCCCCTCTCCGCCAAGACCCAACTAATCCTTCTTTCATTTCTTTCCTTTTCTCCGCCAGAAACGACCCCCCTTGCTGAAGATGAACAACGCCACAACCATGGCCGTCGGCCCCTGCTCCGGCCGCCGCATCCATCTCCACGCCCCGCCACCGCCTCCTCCTCGACGGCCATGGTTGTATGTAAAGCTATAGCGTTCGTATTAATACTGGAATCGGTGTAAATAAGAAATAAAGCTATAGCGTTCGTATCGATACTGGAATCGGTGTGGTAGAGATGCGGAACGAGACGGATATTGTATGTGAGTTTCAAGGAAGTTCTCATGACGGCTGAACAGGTTTTAATTCAATTTGAAAATACTAATTTTAATTTATTTTTTATTTTTTCAAGTATTTGATTTTATATTCAGTTTTTGTAGCTCAATATAAATGTTTTATAGGAGGAGGCAGTCTGGTTTTAGAATAACTGAGAGCGCTTCAACACATAGAGATGTCTATTGATACAATTAAGTTACCATTTTCTTACATTTATTTTCATATTTATTTATTAATTTATTTATTATTTTTGTATAATTTGTAGAGGACTGGAATAGGAAGTGTGGTAAATAATTTTATTTATTAATTTATCTATTTATTAACAAATTGAGATCTGTTTGTAGCCTCGCACACTCCTTAATGAAGTGACTTTTTTATATGTTAATTCGCACAAAAAATACAAATACATGTACTTTTTATCAATTGCATAATAATTTTTTACTTTTTTAATCTATGCTTTTCTTGTAGAAGCTGGAAGAATGTCGTCAATGAGTCGTTGCACCTTAATCTCAGTTGCTAAATTATTTAAATGGTTAATTTTTGTGTTGTGATGTTTAAAAATTAGATTAGTTATAATATTGCACGATTGCTTATTTTCTCCAAAGCATCAATGTACAATCATACACCTATAAGTTATGTTTGTAGCTACAAAAATTTGCAAATAATAGTACATACATCTTTTAATTTCTTGCAAGTTGGCCAGTTTCAATGGAGGGAGAGAGTATTTTGTTTCTAAAAACAATTTCATTTAATAAATTTAGATGAATTAATTTGAGTTCTAACAAACTATTTATACCCGCAGCAATGCGCGGGCCTTCACCTAGTATAATAAAGAAAACATAGAATAAAATAAGTTAAACCTCAACAAGATAAACCAATTCATCCGCTTAACCAGGCAATCCAACCCAGATATCCCTTGTCCTAAAGTTAAATTACAAAATGAGCAACAGTAACTAAATAAATAAACAGACTAGCATTCTTAACCATTTCAAATACAAAAAAAAAAAAAAAAAAAAAAAACACGGAGCCTCATCTTATCTCAGCCACATCTTATCTCAGCCAGAGAGCCAGTCGCCGAGGCAGTTCATCATGCTATCTTCGGTGATAATACTGCTGGTGCTTCCCTCAGCCATGCCCGACAACTCAAGCAGTATCCTATTGTTGCGGACGAATTCTCTGTCGCGCAACACTTGTTTGTTAGCAATAGTGCCTTTGCACGAATGTAACTCTTCAGAGAGACGGTGATCGAGCCTGTATCTGGACGCACCGCATACCGGCTGGCTGAGAACACGTACCGCAAATTGCTGCAACTCCCTGCACTGTCCTCCATTCACCTTCCACCATCTCACTACAACATCAATTCACAAAAAGCTATTAGAAATCAACTTTATTATGCCATAATAAACATATAAATTAATATCCTTGAGCAAATCTAACACAAATATCCTCTTTGCACAGCCTTATTTGAATGCAAACTCAAGGGCTGAGATGAGAGCCAAATATATCTTTGCAATCAGTAAAGAATAGTGTTATAATAAATATTCAGAATTACTCAAGGTGGTTTAAGTTGTGGCAATTATGAAAATGGAAAGAAATTGAAATAACAGAACAAAGGAAGAAGTTACCTGGCGGAACAGTTTTGGCCTGCATGGTTGCTGCAAAATCAGAAAAGACACCAGAGTGCATTTTGTAGGCATCAAGCTGTCTTGAAATTTGCTTGGATTCGGGCAGATCTCTCGCCATCTGCAAGTTGCAGTCGTGCAGCCCATTCACCACCTCCCCATCTGCATCGAAATCATCCGCGTAAAAAAGCCCTGGATTCAAATAATAACCCGCCGCATGGATCGACGTGTGCAGATAATTATCCCAAATATCATCAATCACATCCCAATACGGGGCGCACACATCCTCCTCACCGCCCAAACCCAATCTTATTGCCTCTTTCGCGCAATCCATTGCGTTATACAGGCAACCCATCGGCGTTTTACCCTCTCCAAAAATCTGGTCCAAAACGCCAACTAGAGGATTTGTGACCTTCACGACATTTGACGCGGCTATCCAAAATGCGTCCCTCTTTACCTCTTCGATCGTCCTTCTAGTATTAGGTCCGTAAGCACCCTCAACAGAGGTCCATTCAGGAGAATTGAACATCTCGATCAGATTATCTCGGTTGGACGCGATATTTCCCAAGGTGAGAAATTGGGCAACGTGCCTCCAATGAGACGGCCTCAAAAGATTGGCGCCGTTGAGATGTTTATGGAGTATCTGCATAGGACCTTCGTTGCTGTATATAAACCGGGTCATGGATCGGGCGGTAATTAATACTTGCGTGACATGATCCATTTCCGCTATCTTGCTGAGGATCAAATCGATGCAGAAATCAGCGCACAAGTTACAATGCACGCTGAATTTGTCAGTGAGTCTCTGGCCGGTAGCCTGCATATGTGGAGTCACGTCAGTCATGATGACCTGAACCACACTGCCAACACCGACCTCCCTTATAACTTGAGATAACAATACGAACAATTGATCCACATCTTCAACAGCATCTGTGGCATCGATAGATCTCAAGAAAACAACGCCTTTCACACATTGCACAAGGAAACCAATAAGGCTCCTTCCCGCCTGATCAACCCAGCTATCCAGTAGAACAGTGCACCCGCTCTCCTTCCAGCATTCCCTCATGTCGTTAATACGGCCTTTGATCTCTCTCACCTCCTCCTGAAGGATCCACCCCGTTATATAATCAGTAGATGGAATATTACTGAACCCGTGCGGGGCCCCACCACAGTTAATCACAACATCGATCATGTTCTTAAATGAGGGAAGTTTAACTATGCCAGGGTCAATTCCCGCCCCCAAAAAGAACCCTCCCACTGCTTTCGCCACATTCTGATTTACCATAGCTCCTCCTTCCACGCACTCTTCATGTCTTGCTGGTACAGGTTCCGAACGATCATCATTATCATTGTGACCGGCAGTCTGAGTTGCGATTCCCTTCTTAGGGTTAGGGTTAGGAGCAGAACTAGATTGAGAGTAATGAGCACGCTTTGTTGGTGGTAGTGGGGGAGAAGCAGAAGCAGAAGCAGAAGAGGGTGAGAGAACACGCTTGAGGGGAAGGTCGGGATGGAAGAGCTGGTCCACTTCCTTGCGCAGTCTCTCCTTCTTCTTGTCCAAGAGGGAGTCCCTCATGGCTGTTTTGATTTTGAGAGGGACGACAGGGCACGGAAGAACGTCGCTGCCCACGCCGCCGAGATGGTGTTTGAGGCGGTAGAATCCGCGCACCTCCTTCTCACAGTAATTGCATTTCACCCTCTGTTTGTCTCCCTCGACAGCGGTGCCGTGCTTCTCCACCTCTGTCTCCACACACCCCTTGCTTGAACTCATCCTCTCTTCGCTCTGTTACTTACAACCCCAAATGCCACAATCACACCAACCTATCAAGCAAACAAACAAGAAATTGTTAGATTACTCAGACGGGACCAATCAGGTTGTGCAAATGGGGCATTGAATGGCACCCAAACTCAAATACTTGGTGTTTGTGCAAATGCTTAGAGAAGCATAACAAAAGTAAATCAGAGTTATACAAATGTAAGCTGAAAATATCTCTTCGGGACTGAAATATATTTGTTATCAATCGCATAGATTACTCAAGACGGACCAATCTGGTCAAGCTCCTCTTAGCATTTGTATAATTTTGAGTCCTGCAAATCATTGCAGGTATCCACTGCATTTGGGGCAGGATATAGTATAAGTGCATGTCCAATATTAAGCTCAATTTTGGATTTAAGAACTATATTTTGCTCATGGCATTATGAAAAATGTCATAAAAAACCCAATAAAATTTATGCTAATTAAAAAAAAAAATATATGCTAAGAAAGTTTGCTCCGTGTATATGGAAAAAACAGCATCGGTGAGTGTAGAAAGAATGACAAAAGATGGCTAAAGAAGAAGAAATGTATAAGGGGGGATGAGACGCATACCTCCAGAAGATTAGAGAGAGTACGAAAAAAAAAAATGGAAACCTACATTGTGTTGGGTTTAGGGTTTATGTGAGAGAGAGAGAAAAAAGAGGGGCTCATGGTTTTAGAAGGGCAACAAGCAAAAAAAAAACGTGGTCTGGTCAAGACCCCAGCCCAAAAAGATGATTTTCTTAGCTTTTCGCAGAAGGCATCCGATGGTTCACCTTCTACGTGCATTTCTCATTTTTGTATCAATAATTATTCTTCTGTGGATATATAATATGCCCAATATAAATCGGACAATAGTCTACCTTTAGTTTGAGTTCCAATAACTTCATTTATTTCGGCTCATAGTTCGAATTTGGAGCTAAATAAATGTACTGTTTTTTTTAACCAAAATATATTTAATTGAATGTCTAATAGTAACAGTGTTAGATCCCCGAGTAATGACCCTGGGCCCTGGGGGCGTTTATTGTGATGGAAACTTGAAAGTGGTTGGAATGATGATCAAATATTGATCAATATTCGATTAAATAAAAATGAGACTAAAGCACTACAAAATAAAATATATATAATAAAAATGATTTATAAGGAATTATTAATGTTGTTGTTGTGAGATATGGTTGGGAAGGAAATCATTAATCTTCAAAGAGCCCCAATGAAAGAGCAATGGTGAATAATACAAGACAAGAAAAAGAGTGTTGGATGAAATATATTTTTTGATGAAAAGTGTTGGATGAAATAGTGTTAATTCAATTTGTTATTCGTAATAGCAGGTCTTTGAGTTGATGTGTTTCTTTTTCATTTACATGGATAATTCGTTAGAACATATTTCGTTATTGCGATATAGCAGTGCCCACTTTCTCTAAAAAATGTACCTCTACATATTTGAAACACGTAATGCAAAAGTCGGAAAGTCAGAACTAGTCGGTAGCTTTGAAAATTTCTGACTAGAAGATTAGTAAAGATTAATCGGAATTATTAAGAATTAGTCAATTTGTATTAGTCGGATTAAATTTGTATTTTTTTTAAATAATATTAACATTTATGTCTTAATAACACATAAATATCTTAATAATTGATCAAACTTTTCAAGATTCCGTACTTCAATATCAAAATAACATATAATAAAACTATAACACAAATGAAAAAGAAATTTGGGCTAGACTAGAACGCAAAAAATGTAATAAAAAGGCAAAAAAAATTAAAGAAATATAAAAAATGGGCCAGTCGGTCAACACCGATCAACTTTTGCTAGTCGATTAGTGATAATCGGAACGGTTGAGCAGCGACTAGTGATTAATCGGTGACCAGTCAGCGATTAATCAAGACTTTTATAACACTGTTGAATACATGAAATCTAGGCATTATGGCTTGACTTTTCTTTCAAAAAAAACAATGAAACGTTAATTTTAAAAATAAATAATTAGTACAAGTTTCATATACAAAAGAAAAACATGTACATGCTTCATGGGTTTACTTTGATGAAAGCACTTTGTGAACATAGGAAATCAAATGATTAGATATGAACAAACAAAAGGTAAAAACTTAATAATTTATAATAAAATTTCAAAAGTCTTCCTTCATTTTTTTCTTCCAAAAGTATATATATAACAAATTTTATATCTAAATAATGAATTTCTGAATTTCCAAGAATACAACTAAACTCAAATTACCAAAAAACACTAACAAATTTTATATCTAAATAATGAATTTCTGAATTTCCAAGAATGCAACTAAACTCAACTTACCAAAATACACTAACAAAAAGTAACTCCCTATATATAAATCTCCAAATTAATTAGTCTGAATTTAAAAAATAAGATCAAAGAGGTTAAACCAGACTATAATAATAATCAAGAATAAACAAATATCTTGTCTCAAAAAAAGAATAAACAAATATCAACTTTAGACAAATTGAGGTAAACAATAAATGGTAGGCTTATAAATAGAATACTATATATAATAAAAAATTGATGCATTCAGTATCAGACAAAGGAACAACAGACTGATAAATGAATACATGTGCTAAGAGATAGAAGCACGATGGCAACAACTATTTGCGTTAAAAATGAAGGGTTTGGGGATGGGGGAAACACGAAGAGAACTTGATTTCTCTGTTCTGTTTTCATTACCATATCAAATAATTCAAAAAACAGATTACATAATTTAAACTAGTTCTGTTAATCAAGAGTAAATTAACAAATAATATAACAATACCAATTTTAGACAAATTGACATCAATCATTAATGATTTACTTATAAATAAATACAGTATATAACGAGAAAATGCAATAAGTACCAGAAAAGGGGGAAGAACACACGACAAAACGCGATCAGGGATATGATCGCGACAGCAGCAATTGTTTAGCAGGTATAATTGGGTGCGCGCAGGACTTGTTCACCGAAACATTTCTTTGATTTGCATGCTAATTTAGGCACACAAAAGGAATTGAAAGGAGAAAAAGAAATCTTTTGGTGGATTGGCGGCGGCGCGACAACTTCTTTAGTGAGGAAGAAAGATAGGGGCAAAGTGGTAAATTGAGATTAATACTGATTAGGGTTTTCTAGGAGGAGTGGAGTGAGATATTATTTATAGGGTTTTCATTTTATACAAATTTTTTCAGACAATAATTGTTGCATACTTATTTAAAATAAAAAATACAGTGTCAATAAGATTTGAACCCGAGATTCAACATAACACTCTAGGATATAACTTATGAGCCATTTTTTATATACAAAATTGTATACTCCGTAGACTTGCATACGCCATACGTGCACACACTCATACCTATACTAAATCCTACACATCCCTCCCAAATCCTCGTGAAAACTGAACCTAACTCTTACCCCAAATCCAATGCATCACCTCTTAAATGTTCTTGTAATATAATTTCATAGTTTGACTACTTTAGAGATTCATTTGTAATATTCAGTTAATTTCCAAAAATAGCATCAAAACAACAAAGCTTGAAAACGCATATTTTCCTGGAAACTAGGATTCTGGTTATTCAATTTCTAAATCTTACTTTAAAGTGCATAATAGCCAGGATTCAAATATTGATAATGAACTTGAAATGAAACAAAAATAAAAGGACCCAAATACCTGGTGCCAATATAAAGGCCGACCGTTACATCTGCTCTCAAGTAAAGAAGCGATCCCTCCCCTTTTATATATCACCCTTCAGAACTTTTATATTTTCACTTTCATCCTTAGAATCTTTTTGTTAATAGATTTGGAGTATTTCCAAAAATTCTAATTTTTAAAGAGGCACATATGCAAAATTATTTATTTGTCCTGTTTCTGTCCAGTAGTAAATGTGCCCTGAAGAGCGAAGATACCTGTTGGATTCATAGCAAGACGAACAAGACAAGTATCATGCATGGCATGTGTTTTCACTTCTCTTCTCTTCTAATCTCTCCATGCCTCCTCTCTTTCCTAATTATCCATGTCCCACTATTCCATCCTTCCATCGTAATAAACTAGTTGACTAGATCAGATAAGATCAATTGTGATTGCAGGCTGTATGATGGAAATCAACATATTTGATCAGACTTCTCCGCAGGTTCATTCATTATTTTCCTTCACTTTTTTTCTGTGTTGAAAAGAAATTAGGTGGTCAGCTAAGTGGTCATACTCTACAGCTACACCATTCAGCATGCATAAATTGGCCTCTTGATACGACTTGTGATTAGTCATGTGGTTTAAACTTCTAAATTTTAATTATTATTTGGTTGTGTTGTGTGATAGGTAATTGGTGCTTCTTTTTCAAGAAATACAATTTTGAGAAGAATAAAGATCGTATTATTTTCATCCTGGCTCAACCTACTGATCCCTTTTGGTCCGGCAGCCATTTTGGTACACTTCACCGCCCATCATCATGTAACCTTCTTATTCTTAAATCTTTTTGCTTGTAGACTTCTTTGTTTAAAAAAAAGGTTTCATAGACCATTTTTGATGCAGGGATTCGTGTTTTTATTGAGCTTATTAGGAATCATTCCATTAGCAGAGCGACTCGGATTTGTGACAGAGTAAGTAAATAGTACCACTTCTCTCTCAATTAAGCAACATAATACTCTAATCTAATTGTGTATCTTCTACCATTTTGTTAAATTGCAGGCAGATATCACTATTCACTGGACCCACAGGTTTTATTTAAGACACTAATTTATTCAAAATTGTTTTCATATTATTTTAAAATTCTGTCATCTCCTGCATGTCTTACTAATAATGATGGCAACATGCATGAACGAATGCAGTGGGCGGTCTCTTGAACGCAACATTTGGAAATGCAACAGAAATGATAATATCAATCCTTGCTCTGAGAAATGGAAAGCTAAGATTGGTTCAGCAATCCTTACTTGGGTCCGTGCTCTCTAACATGCTGCTCGTTCTTGGCACTTCATTTCTCGCTGGAGGCATCGCTCACATCAACAAGGACCAACTTTTCAATAAGGTTTTTATTTTTCTTTTAATCTATAATTCTTTGCTGAAAAATGAAAAGATTGTGGATTGAGATGGGGTGTACACATACTATGTGTAGAGATATGCAGGGCTGAGTTCGGGGATGCTATTGATAGCGGTGTTAGGCTTGTTGTCTCCTACTGCATTGTACTACACCAATACCGAACTCCAATCTGGAAAATCAGAATTAATCCTCTCCAGATTTACCAGCTGTGTTATGCTTGTTGCCTATGCCTCCTTTCTTTTCTTCCAGATTAAATTTCGTGCTACTCTTGATTCCCCGCAAAACGAGGTATATTATAAGTACTTACCGTACTTTAGTTTATTTATGTTCATGTACTGTTTTGGTAAAAATTTCAGTTCTTGATATCATAATATTTTGGAACTAAAAGGGTGGAAGTCCGGATGGAGAGGGCTCGAATCTTAATAACGACGCTGATATTCCAATATGGGAATCCATTGTGTGGCTTGCAATTTGTACTGCATTAATTTCTGTGCTCTCTGATTACTTGGTTGATGCTATTGAGGTAAGTTTATTTCTTGTTATAGTCGCATTCAATTTAGTATTGTATGTAACAATGAAATTTTCCGACTTCATCTTTCTTATTTTCCTTTTTGGTGTGTGAAAGGGGGCATCAAGATCATGGAATATACCAGTTAGTTTTATAAGTGTAATAGTACTACCGATTGTTGGAAATGCAGCAGAACACGCAAGTGCCGTCATGTTTGCAATCAATGATAAACTGGTAAACATGTGTTCGTGCCTGTTCCACTCTTTCATTTTTTATCTTATTGTTTTTACTGGTTATTTTGTGCAGGATATTAGTCTTGGAGTTGCGATCGGCTCATCAACCCAAATATCCATGTTTTTGGTAAGTTCACCAGCTTTTTAATTATGATGGTCTGAATATGAGAAAACTAATTATGATTGGTTGCAGATGCCATTTTGTGTAGTGATAGGGTGGATAATGGGGAAGCCAATGGACCTTAATTTCAAGATTTTTGAGACGGCTACTCTCTTCATCACCGTTCTAATTGTTGGCTTCATGCTGCAGGTACATACATGTATCCCACAAACTCTGTCTATATATTTTCTAATTTACATTTACAGGCCTCCAAAGCAAAAAAAAAAAAAAATGCTACTGCAAATAGATGATGCCATGATTTTGAATTTTGATGGACATAAATATTTTGTTTTACAACCTCTAATCTAACATTAAATGGGCATTGAACCATAGGACGGAACCTCGAATTACATCAAAGGATTGATGCTAATTCTATGCTACCTGGTTGTCGCTGCCAGCTTCTATGTACATGTCGATCCTAAATCCGTTGGTTCGTTTCTTTCTTCTGATACCTACTCTAGTTGACTTGACCAATATGCTAATGTTATTCCCTGAATATGCAATTGAATTCGAATCTCGTACTCATGTTTTAGTTTTTGTTTCTTTTACAGATGAAAAAGAAAAACATCATCAGGGATAGAACAAGTCTGGATTCACATGACAAAAGCCATGGGAAACAATTGTTTTCATTTTTAACAATGTATGTTTGGCATAAAAAGATAGGAATTTTCTAGTTAGGAACCAAAGAGCTAGTTTATTTAGCAGGAGGTTCATAATCATACAAGTCTGGATATGGTAGACTGCATTAATAAGCTGGTAAACAGAAAGAAAAATAAAATCCAAGGCAACCCATAGTTGGCTTGCAGCTTCAATACCCCCAGGCCACAATATTAGCTAACATATACACAGCCAACTACTACTCAATGTGTTCTCACTCTAGCTAGCATGCTTTTCTGAGCTCATAAGACACTACGAATCCTTCTCTTTCTCTTCTACCTCAAGCCTCACCCTTTTGTTATTCTCTTGTGATTCGCTATCTTTCTCTGATTCCGTAATTCTATGCTTTTGATGGCCTTCTGATTTTGCATCTTGATCGTTGTGTGTTGTTGATGCATGATTTGGGAGGGATTCAGATTGAGGGATGTTGATGGCGGATAAGGAAGAGCTGGCCTTTTGTTGTTCATCTAGGATTTTCTGCAAGTATCTCGCGTGCTCCTCTATGCGCAATTGCAGTTGCCTCTGTATCTGTTTCATATTATTTTATTTATATCAGTCAGTTCAGTCAACCTTACAAGAAAAGTAAATGATTAAAGTGATGAAATTTGAGAAGAGTAAGAAGTAATGGACCTCAAGTTGTTCATGCAGCTGCTTTTGAACCTCAATTTGCATCCTGAGAGCCTCGGTCACTTGCAAATCCCTGCAAGTACATAAAAGTGGAAAGAAAGGTCATAAGCATGATTAGGAAATTAGGGCATGCATGCACACACTAACGCCCACAATCAATGCACACCTCTTCTTGCCAATATCAGCTACATTATAATTACTAATTGATGCTGGCTTCTTCTCTTCTGAAGTTGACGACAAGCACCCCTTTTTATCTTCACATCATCAGTTCAATTACGTACACATTAGATTGGCTGGCTGTTAAAAAGTTTGTGGAAATATATCATAGATAATAATATATAGCCAAATTATATACGTACCTTCTTTTGCATCCGGGAGGTACTTTGCCATCCGATACTTCTGCATGTCATGGAACACATAATTTATTTAAATAAAAAAGTATCAGATGTTTAATGACAAAATAACAAAACATCTAATAGTATACATAGTGGTTAGTTTACCTGTAAGTGACTCTTGACATGATAAATGGTGAGACCTTCCACATTCATTAGCTTCAGTACACCCTTTGGTGTCGCCTCTTCATTTTTCAAACCAAAACAAAAAACATTTCATTAAGTTACACAAACCACTTGAGTCCCACATACGCGCAACAAGAATAAATAAAAGCAAAAAAGAAAGAGACATACTGTCAGGTCCATCAAGTTTGGTAACAGCATCCACAAAACGCTCGTGCAACTCAAGAGTCCATCTCAATCTCGCTTTGTTGTTTGTCAGCGCGGATCCCGATGATGATGAGGATGACGATTGGGCCGTACTCAACACCACTTTTACTTGACATTCGTTTCCCTCAGTCACGTTCGTCTGATTGCAACCTGCTGCCACTTGTTCGGCTGGTGTCTCGTATATATCCTACACTTACACACAAATATATATTAAATGTTGAATTCTTATATTAAGCAGATTAATTAATGTGAAGGAAGGAAGATTTAATTACCTCCAAATTGGGGGTCTCCTCATTGTCAGTGATGGCAATGCCGAGTTGCTCTGATAAGAACTGAAACTCCATTTGCTGCTCACTCAATGCCAAGCTGTCCTTAGCCGAGTTCTCTCCGTGGAAACTCGCATCTGACATATCCACTCCGCACAAATTCAAGAAATCCTTCACATCCTCTGATTCCTCCTCCTCATTTTGCGCATAAACCCCAGTTTGATGACTCGATTCTCCGCTTAGAATGGAGCTGGAAGGCTGTTGCTCGCATTTAGGGTTAGATGATGGATGAGGTAAAAATGGCAAATTACCTGACGACGGATTGCCTGGCTGTGAGCTGGTACAAGAGGAAGAATAGAGACTGGTACAGAAAGTAGAAGAACGGGAGAAAATGGGGTCGGCAAAGTTAGGATGAGACACGTGGCAAATTGGGCTGTCTGGTTGAACTGATCCCATTTTCAAATCGGATTTGGTGGTTTGATTGAGGTCTCGGTTGAAGGTGAAAAGGTTGTTGTGAAGAGAAGAGGGAGGTGCGGCAGCAGAATGGCATGAGTGACTTCTTCTTTCAGGGGAAGCGATCTCTTTTACGGTCAGGATGCTCTCACTACTCATCATGCTCTTCTTCCTTAATTTTCTCTAAGTTCTTTTCTTTTCCAATCCTGACAGAATTTGATATTGTACAGGTTTAGAATTCTTGGACTAGCCAATAGGCAAGTAGTCTAAGAGTATCAAATTGCCTAAGTGCTTGTTCTACAAAAAGAGTACAAAATTGCTACCTTTTCAAGTGCCACCTGTCTCCTCTTTACTTGGTCAAAATATTTACTGTATTATCCTAAAATTATCCAAACAAACCCAAAGTAGATTTGGCTTGTCCAACTTAATGACTTTGCCCAAGAAATGAGAATTCTTTCCTCATTTCAGAAGAATAAACATTATTATTTCTCAATTCGAGATATATGCCCAATTTTGACAATATCATAGTAATAAACAATAAATTTAATAAATCCAACAGATGAGTAAAACTAATATCTTTGAAGAAAACAGCACAAAAGCAAAACCAACAAAAATGAGATTGAATTTTGTTTTACGAACAAGAGATTTTTCTACAGATTTACTAAAATCTCAGTCCATGGGTTCATTGTCGTCGGGCCGAATCTATAATCTTCAAGAATAAAAATAAAAGGCGTTTACTCATTAAAAAAAGGTTGAGCAATCCCTTTAACCAAGCAGCAATAGGAGATATTTAACGAAAAACAAAATGAAAATGGAAGAATAACAAACATCTCACCTTCCTTCCTTGAAGGGTTGATTAATTAGGAGCTCTCTCTCTCTCTCTCTCTCTCTCTCTCACAATTGAATCTGAGAGCAGGTTAGATCCAAGCAGAATCAGGTAACCAATCCAATCCAATCCAATGGCTGCTCTCTCTCTCTCTCTCTCTCTCTCTCTCTGTGTGTTAAGCTAGCTAATAATGAAATGAAAGCATGTAATTGGTGCTCCTTTTTCTGGTTTGTTTGTTTTGTTTCCTTTTTTGTTGTTTTAGGCTAGCCTTTCTCTTTCTTGCCCGCCTCTATTATTATTATTATTGTTTTATTTTTATATCCAGTCCAAGACAAAACAGAGATGAGATTACAAAAGTACCCTTTAACCATTTATGGCACTTGATGAGCTACTACGGGGTTTTACCTGAGAGATTATTCAATTTCAAGCCCCCGTTTTATTTCCTTGATCGTACTACTGTTAAGATATTGAAGAGAGAATGAGTAGTTTGATAGAGAGAGGAGCACAAAGCAAAGCAAGTAGGATTAGTTTAATGGAAACATAATAAATAATAGATTAATTAATAGGCCAATAATGCAAATGGAAGAGAAAGTGCGGGTCGTCTTGAGAATGCTGAGCTCAGCCCCTCCTACCACTATACCATCCACATGTCTGTCCCTTCATTTCATTTTTTATTTGATTCATGCTGTCTCCATCCCTTCTTATTATGTCCTCTATCTCAATTTGTCTGACCAACTGTTTTGTTACTACATGTGACGTGAAGAAGAGAGAAATCCACCAAGGGATCTGAATCATCCGATATGTCACGACCAATGGTAGTAAGCTAAAATTATATATAGCTTATTAACAGTAAAATAACATTATATATAAATTATTTTTCATAACAATATATATATATATAAACAGTAAAAACAGTAAAAATAATATATAAAAATAAAATAGTATATATAAATTTCAAAGATAACAAATTCATAAAGAATAAAAATAATATACAAAACAATAAAAATAGTATATAAATTTATATTGAAAAGTAAAGAAACAGTATACATATCCTCCATTGTGATATCAACAAATATAATGACACACATAATCTCCTCTCGTATCCGCCATCCAAACAAATATAATGACACACATAATCTCCTCTCATATCCGCCATCCATTGATAGTGACACAGACCCAGTACAATGAATGGGTGAAACGAAAACCTAGAAGGCGACAAAACGTCTGCTTTTGGAGAGAATGGAGAGAACTGCTTATTTTCCTTAAGGAGGAGGACTAACTCATATTTGACCCGGTAACTCCTATACTTCGGGGGGCAATTTGAGTTGGCTACTCGTTCTTACTTTTCAACCACATGTGTGTCAAATATTTAGTGTTGATTCAATCTATACAAATGATACAATGAATATGATATGATGTGGGGGTGTCTTCTGAATGGCATGAAGGGATGATGGTTTTGATTGGGCCGCAAAAAAAGGATGAATCTGTACCGTAACCGTTGCCCGTCATCGCACTTATGTCTCCATCAATACTATTTACAAATTACTAGTTAAATATCTAACATCCATTAGCATTACATTCTTATATAGTAATTTTTAATCCTCCGATTCTTGCCAACAAAAAAAGATCCTTTTTCTTGGTACCAATTGACCAATCTTTCGTAATAATTATTTTTGTCTTCTACACGGAGCCACTTTGTATATCACAATTATAACTGAGGTAATGCTATTTTAAGTGTTATATTTGTTTCATCGAGAGTTTAAAAAAAATTGTGTCTAATACAAATTTTATCCTTATTTATGATAACCATGATTCATGCAAATTTATTTCATTCCACATTTATTCTTTCTAACAGTAAATGCTAACCAGATAAAACAGAAAACAAATGATTCATGATTGTATTATCTCTACAATTCATTTTTTATAGAACCATTTTTATATTTTTATTAAAAAAAAATTTGAGAAAATTTGGAAAGGTCTAAAATCCCCGATCCAAATGTTGCTTTTTATATATGTCCTAAATTTTTACATTCTAGTTCTTACAGAATTAAGCATCTAAATGTTGATGTGTTTTAGTATTGTATTCTTTAGCTTTGATGTGCAAAATAAATTATGTAGGAGCATCACAAGTAGTGCATTATTTTCACCAATTTAGTGGCACAAAGAGGAGGTGATCTCAATTAGAAAATATATAAAAAAAACTTATTAATGTTAATTAAATCTAACCGTATTATTAGCTTGTATTTTCTTCTTATAAAAATACATTGTAGAGATAAAAGAATCATAAATTATTTGTTTCCTGTCTTAACTGTTAGCGTTTAATTGTTAGGAATGATAGATATATAATGAAATAAATTAGCATGAATTGTGGCCACAATAAATAAGGGTAAAATTGGTATTAGACACAAAAAAAATTTAATTACTCTCAACGAAATAAATATAGTGCTCGAAATAGCATTACCCTTATAATTGTAAATTGTCCAAAACACCAATCACAATCACAGTAACTTATGTCAAACAACAAGTCGCTGTAGCCAATTTTCCTCAATCGTTTCTCCTTAAGGAAAATCAATTCTAAGTTCTAAATCATTTAGCCTAATTTAAATGATTACATATATACATATTCCAACTAAAAATCATCTCATCTCAGGTCGTATTGGGGTTGATTTTGTTATCAAAAGGAGAGGAGAGGGATGGAGAGATTCAATGCATGAAATGGTGGTCTCAAAGTCACGTCTGGATCCAATTAATGACCTTTGTGTCTGAGCTAAATTATCTTTTTCTTTCGTTTTGTAAGTGTTCCTTTCGGGCGGAGGTCCCGCCAAATGGAGTATTGTATGAGGTGGTTGATCGGAATAACTTCAAATCAGCCTCCTTCACCCTGAGATATCATAACATACATTGTATCCAATTATTATAGGGGTCCATTCTGTCAATTTTTTAAAATCACTACTACCAACCAATTAAGGGTTATTGTAGTTAAAAATAGAATCTCCCCTATATTTATTATGTTTGAAGACATTAATAAACTTTTGTGTATGACCATATTGTTTTTTATTTGTTTGCTTTTCTTGTTTCACTGTTTTTGCCTATGGAGTTACAAAGAAAAAAAGAATAGTCATGCATGATAATATCATCACAGCTTGTCACTATTGCATTTCCCAAGTCGAAATGGAACAGACCATCCATCGTCCAAACAAATCAAACTCGGGAAATGCACATTACATAGCCAGACCCAGTGTGGAAGTGGTGCATACAAATACAATACACGTTTCACAAAAACGGAAACCTTGCATTTAAAGAAGAAAAAGGACGAGACGATATTTGCCAATCTGTCGTTGTCTTGAAAAAGTTGATAAAAGGCAAGATAGCGACCCGCATCTTGGAAAATCTAGTGGATTTTCTCCACCAATCATCCTGAGCCTTGAGGTTTCAATTCTTTCATATCTTATGATTTTCTCGATTTAATTTAAACTTAACTTGTAACATACAGCACTGTAAAGTTTGTAAAATGACTAGTGAAGCTGGACCACGATGTCCATTCTTTTGCAGCAAAAAACTTACGATTTGAGTACAAAATAAAAAAAAAAACAACAAAGAAGCATGTCATCATCAGTAAAGCGACTCACTGTTTAAATTTTCATCTAAATATGATCATAAACGGTTACCCATTTAAATTTTCATCTAAATTTGATCATAGACGATTACCCATTTAAACTTTCATCTAAATTAGATCATAGACGATTACCCGCGAGCAGCTGGGCCCGAACAGAAAATGGTCCATCTCTTCAATTATTGGAGGTAGTTTTCTTGTTTGCTAACTTGGATAGGAACAGGATACTACTCTACTCAACTATACTCTACTGCAAGAGGTACCACCACACTGTTTCAATGTCTCCAAGAGGTACTCCACTATTTTACATTACCATTCAATAGATTACGCACTTTCAGTTATTGCACATTTTGTCCAAAAGAAAATAAAAGAGAGAACGAAAGAAAGAAAGAAAGAAAGAAAGAAATAGTCAAATATGACTGACACATGAGAAATAAGGTTTTGAGGAACACTTCAAACAATGTTCAATTGTCATTAACATGTTTATTTTTTATGTTCTTTTTTTAAATAAAACGAGAAAGCACTCTAACTTGAGGACAAATTACTGAAACAGTACAAATTAGTCAGGGTTAATCCCTGAATATTAATTAATTCCCAAAAATTCTACCTATCTTTCAGCTCCTGTTCAAACAATTGCAATTTCTCACGGATTGGAGAAATGAAGGTCTTCATATCCTTGCGAATCCTCATTTTGTCATCCATCGTCAAGCTCTTCTCATCACTAAACCTTATGTCGACCTAAATGATCATCGAGGCAATTTAACATGAGGACTAGCTAGATTACAATTATTTCACAGAATGAAGAATAATCATTGAAACAGATAAAAGTCAAATGAGACGAACCTGTAAATCATCCAGTTCACCGAACGAAAACTCGGGAATCTCCAAATGACCCTTCACAGTCTTGTTTTCCTCTTTTATTGACCATTCACCTGTAATTCCAAAATCACATAAATCAAGTAAATACAAAGAAAGTAACAAAGGAGACTTATGGTTTGAGAGAGAAATCAAGGGAATCAATCACAACCTTTAAACTTCAAGCTCAATTCATAATTGTAATTCACCTTTTTCTTGTTCCGCACTGTAACCGAGAATGCCTGCCCCAGCAATCAACAGTAAGTAAAATATAAATTTGCAAAATCACCATTTGCAATATGTTATGGACAATGAAACTATTACGTAACTCTATTTTTCTACTGACTAGCCAGTCTTTGCTTTGCTATGATGGGATGCAACAATCAGAAAACTAAAAAGGAATAAAGCGGTAAATAGTAAAATAAGATAGGAGTAATAAAGTACTGACATCGCCGGAACAATTGGATACACCATCAATGCAGGCATTCCCACCCGAAAACTCCAATGATCCCACTGTTCCCATCAATTCCTGCATTTTCATCATATTCAAAAATACATCTTACTACAACCGAAATTGGTGCAATAAAATTAACTATGATATGATATGATATCACAACCTTTTCAACATACGGAATAAATTAGTTACATTTCAAGAAGCAAATAAGTGAAGGAGTGCGGTGTAGAAAGAAAGAAAGAAAGAAAGTACCTTCAAGCGATTGGAAGCCCATGAATTGAGGTTCTTCTCCTCCCAAGTTCCGGCCTGATTCCAGGCGGATCCAAGAGATGGGTTGTTCTGCAGCTTGGGCATGTCATTCGCATCCAACCTGCGAGGAACCGGAGCGGGCGCCGCGTCCTCCTTCTTCTCGCGCACCCAATAGCGGTACGACGCCGCCTTCTTGTTCTCCTCCGCCTCGCCGGCGGTCAGGGGGGCAGCAGGAGCAGAAGCACCCATCTCCTCCATTTCTAATGGACTACGACGATCTCTCCTGTTCGTTGATGATGATGATGATGACTTGCGAAGGAAGAGGAAAGAGAGGAAGGCGAGCAAAGAGAGAACCGCCGCCGCCCAAATCAGATCCAGCGCACGCAGAAGATTGTTATATTATAATTATAATATATCGTTACTAGCGCAGCGCAAAGAAAGAATAAAAACTGGGAGAAGCGAGGCCAAGGAAGGAGTAAAGTAGCTATATTTTGACCGGACTGGTCCGTCCTTCCCGTCCCGTCCAATGTGTTCATGAGACTTCCAGAACCTTCGGAGAAACTTTTTGTTCCTTTATTAATCCAGCTATTTATATTTCTGGGCTCCAAACACATTAATTACATCAAGTACGAAAAAGCCCAGAAAAAGCCCACATAGTACCATCTTCTAATGAACACCTACCCATTTGAAATTAGGAATTCCAATCACCAAACATGTTGTGAGTTCTGTAAAAACTGCTCTAACAAAATCTAGAAAACAATCAGACAAACCGAGAATACAACCAAATAACAGACTACAAACTACAAATAAAAAAAGCTAACTAATATTTCGAAATCTAACCGTCAATCAACTCATTCCAGCATCCTTTTTACTCTACTAGTACACACAAATATAGGCAGAAAAATTCAAAGCCTGATGTTACACAACAGATTTCTCACCGAAAAAACAATCTTTTAATGACATGTTACGTAGGAGAAAATTTTCTCCTAAAGAAAAACAAAAACAAAAATCAGAGGCCAACCCAGTAGGATCGCCCGCTGCTATTATGGATGGGAGATGGCGATGGTGATGTCACACACCATTCATACCACACCTACATACACAAATACATTAATTAATTAATTAATAAAATAAAATGAACCATAATTCAAATATGAAAAATCAAATGAGAAATAATGTGATAATATAAGAAAAACCTTGGTAGGACCGCAACACCTCCAAAAATGGACTTGCAGTGGAGATTCTGCAGGTGCCATTATTGGCTTCCTCAGTGGAAAAAATATTGGAAACCTACCAAAATTACAAATCCATTGATAAGCCACCACATTAAAAGATGAAAAAAATCCAAAATTTAATTAAGAAGCTGAACAGAAATACGAGTATGAAATCAATTTACCAACTAAACATGTTTGGTGTAGCGGTAGATGGTTCTATGCCAAGATGCACGTCTTTATAAAGGACCGCATCAAAGTATCCAGCAAATCCTGTAAAAAATATGAGAAAATTTGTCGATAGTTCATATAATAATTCTTTCAAGTAAATATTAAATTAAATCGAAACAATAGTTTAGTAAAAATAATGAAATGAAATGACAATGGGAATTACGTACCGTGCACAAGAGCAGATCCAGTGTCTGGTGGTATCTCAAATTGCAATTTCTTGTACCGTTGGTTGTTATTATTAGCTGAGAAATTCGGATGAGTGAAAGTGAATACCTGAAGGAAAAAAAAAGAAAGACGTGCATATTTCATTAGCAATTTATTATTACTATTTATTATAAATTAACTGATTAAGAATTTAAAATATTTAGTGTAAAAAGTGTACAGGTTGAGGAGGAGCGAGTCTTGCAACACGGTGCAGCTTGACAACATAAGCCGTCTCAAAATGGGCTATATCTTTGTGTATCTTCACCTGCAAAAATGTTTATGCATTGAATAAATAATATATTCAATTTTTCTAATTTAATTTCCTGTACTGCATTTAGATTTATATTATACAGTGCTTACATCATTATAAAGTTTCGATGCCGTTACAGGTTGAATAAAACTCGTATAGCTGCACAAAAATCACATAAAAACCACAATTTACATTAATCAAAGAAACTTACTAATCATCTCTTTACAAAAAAAATAAAAGAAAGAAAATGTACGCGGAAGGAATGGAAATGCCGTCTGGTTTTAAGAAAGTTTGAGCTCCATCTAAACACTCTGGCGACAACTCATTGTCACCGAACGAACCGAGTAATTCGCTCACTAAAATGTCTGCTTTTTCAGGAGCGTTCCAGCAACGCATGTCACTCGACACTATAGTCACCACCTTTTCCCATCCTTCCATTTTTATCAAGCTCTGATATTTATTATCACCAATATATTGTTAAAGAAAGAGACTTTATAAGTAAATTATATGAGTATGAAGGACTAACATGAAGAGTGATGACGGCATTTGGATTCTTTTCCACGGCATATACTTTCAATTTCCTGCCTGTTTCTTGAGCTGCCTGTGTTTGTAAATCATAATAATTGGTAATGTGACATGCTAATTAAAACTAATTTATTAAATACATGTTAAAAAATTGAACGAACCTGAAGAGAAGCTCGAACAAGAGGACCTCTTCCTGCCCCAACAACCATCAGCACCTTCATGAATAAAATAATGTCAGCTATTAAAGATAAATTAAAAATAAGAAAAAAGAAAAAAGAAAACAAAATAGGATTGACTTGTTATACATACAGTGGTTGTAGTAGAGGCATTTTCATCAGACACCCTATCAAGCAAAGCTTTACAAACTGCTCTTTGGTACTGTCAATCATAACAAAATAAGTTACTATTTACAAATAATCTCAAATATCAAACAAGTAAAATTAAGGAATGATTATATTTATTATATGAAAGGTGGAGGATAAGTACCTGAGTATATTTGACAGTGTCCTTTTCAAATGTCTCATATGTTTGAGCTTCAAGATTATCCATCAAAGGCTGAACATATTATATTTACACAAAACAAGAAACAAATCAGAAATCCTGTAACATAAACATAAATACATCTTTCAACAAATGTCGAGATTGAGATGTACCTGTAATGGAGATTGCAGGAAATCCCTATAGCCAATCTAAGGAGAGAAGCAATATTCACAAGTCAAAGTAAGAGTTACTAATTAAATTGAAAATCAGAATAAAAAAAAAAAAATAAAGAAAAGCGAGAAAAAAAAACAGAAAAGGGCACCTCAAAACATTCCTGCTCAGGAATTGGGTCCATTTTTTGATAGAGGTGCGCCACGTACTCCAAGTAGGGCCTCAATGCATGTCTATAATTATCACCTAGTAATACACCATATTTTTATTTTTTGAGGAAAAATATCCATAGCTAGATTAAACCAAATTTTGAGAGAGAGAGAGACCTTGATTGGAGTTGTCAGAGTCAAGTGAGTAGTTAGATACATCTTGAGTGAGATTATGAACAGACGACCCCGAAATTACTACCTAAACATCAAAATGCGCAATCAGAGATCACATTCAAATAAAATATATGCAATTGAACTAAATAATCAATGCAGAAAAAAGAATAGAGAGTGAGGAATTTTATTACCTGGACAGAATGGTCAAAGAAGGCAGTGATGAGAGACTGATGCCGTCTCGACAAACACGGATATCCTCTTGCATTTGTCATAAATGACTGCAATTTCATTCGTGCACAACAACATTATATTATATTACATTTATACCCAAAAAAAACAATAGAAACGGTTTTCCTTTTCTCATAATATTAAGTAACGGAGTATATTACATTGGTGTGAAGGATGGCAGCTCTGACGGGCTCCCCAAACCACCGACCCAATGAGTTTATTGACGGAAGCGAACTCCTGTAAAATAAATGAATACTTACTTGTAATGACAAAACTAAGAAGAAATAAATAAGGATTGAATTGAATTGAATGGAAACATACAGAACATCAAGAGCGACACAAAGCTGGTTGTGATGCTCGCAAAGCAGCCTGAACGAATTCCACCATTCCCATGCGTCCACCCTTCCCTCCTACACCATCAGTTATATTCATTCAAATCAATTATATTATTATATGCTACTCAAACTCATGTGATAATTCAAATAACATACTGAAGAGCTGTTATCTGCCTTTGTGTTATCGTCATCCATGGGATCTGATTTCTCCAGTGGTATCCTCAGCCACAACTTTATTTAAGATACAGAAAATTCAATTTTAGTTTTGTGTAAGAAATTAATAAATCATGAAAAGCTGTTATGGAGATTGTATGAAAGAATGTACCTGCATGTTGGTTAAACCTTGTAAGATGTGATTGACGCATCGTGCGTAATTCCCACATGAGGCTCCTTTCGGCGCAGGAAGAAGACAAGCCTGTGTCATATCAACATTATCTTATTAAAGATTACACTTTATGCTTTTCATTCAGATATGTCAAATTGGAAAAGGAAAAAAGGGAGTAGACCTGGAGAGAAAGATGAGAAGCCCAGGCAATCTCTTGTTTGAGAGTGATCTCTGAATCCGACCGAAGCTGCTCATCCTCTGAATCCAAGTCAATCCATCCACTCACTTTTCCTGCATTCATTTCATTTGATTTCAACAACCAATCAACCATCATAAGATTCATAACCAGCTAAATTTGATGATAGAAAAATGAGAGAGAGAGTTACCGACGACATGACTGCTCCACTGGGTGGGGCTGAGAATCAAATCGGACGCAGCAACGGGAAGCACAAAGCTTTCAGAGCCGCTGGAGGCGACTGAACTCGGTCTGTAGCTGGGATCAACCTGGTGCATCAGTTCAATAATATCAAAAAGGAATGAAAATCATATTGGGAGAGATATTATATTAAATTAAAATAAGAAAGAACTACTGACGAGAGGGGCGAGGAGGAAGTCGAAGCCGGAGGAGAGGGAGCGGGAGAGGAGGAGAGGCATGTCGGCCTCGAACTCCGACTCGACGCCGCAGTAGCGCGACTCGCTCTTGTCTCCTCCTGCTCTCTGCCCCAGCGGCATCTTTCTTCTTCTTCTTCTTCTCCTCCTCCTCTCTCGGAAAGCAAAGCGAAAGAGCGGTGATGGATGACTAGATGAGTGACGTTCAGACCAGCGCGCTCGTCTAGTTGGAGAATTTTAGCTGCGCAACACACGAAAATTTTGGGGTGGGTTTAGGGTTTTGTTTTCCTCTTTACCTACTTATGCGTGACCCGCCGCAGATATTACTGTGCTGTAAAAGATCATCCATATCATATGGGGGTATTGGCAGCATTTTTGGCCCCTCATCTGTTCAATTAGTTCTTTTTTGACCTCTCAACTTTTTATTGGTCCCTTTTTGACCCCTCAACTATTAAATTAGTCTCTTTTTGGCCCTTTCATCCGTTAAATGCTTACGTGTCCATTAACTTGACACGTAAGCGATGATTTGACATGTATTTATGATGTGGCAATTGTGACATGATAATTATTTGAAAAAAATAAAAAATTCCCCTCATTTCTTTCTCTCGTATTCTTTCTATCTTATATTTTTCTAAAATTGTCCCTTAAGTTTGATTCGATATGAATTTTTTCATTAATTAATTTTTTTTAGAAAAATATAAGATAGTGAAAGAAATGAGGGATTAAGTTTTTTTTGTTTTTTTTCAAATAATTGTCATATCACAATTGTCACGTAATAAATATATGCCAAATCATCGCTTACGTGTCAAGTTAACGGATACGTAAGGATTTAACGGATGGAAGGGCTAAAAAAAGACTAATTTAATAGTTGAGGGATAAAAAAGGGACCAATAAAAAATTGAGGGGTCAAAAATGGACTAATTGAATAGTTGAAGGGCCAAAAATGGACTTCTCTTTAAATAAAGCCCAGCCCAATTGGTTGGTTGTCGCTTGGAGTTGGGCCATCTTAATGTTTTTTCCAGATCGGACACGTGCATGTGTTTGCTTTTAGATGGATCCTGTTCCTGTCCTGGATCATGGATGGATGACAATTCCATTATTTTAACTTGGTTAGTTATCTGATGTATCGATTATTATCATTATCTATATTTTACTAACTATCACTGTCATGTTAGTGTTTGGGAGAATCAGAATATGATATGTGATTGATGGTAGTTAACCCTGGCCGTGGATCTGACCGTCACATAATTATTGTTAATTCAAACTTGTGCATGAAGGAAAGGGACCCAACCAAATCAAAGAAGAAAGACATCCTTATCTAATCTAATTCTAATTCTAATCTCCCTTTAATCCTAGTCCTTTACCATCTATGGTGGTGTTTTGTTGGTGGGTCTCAGCACCTTTTAGTCGCTCCGGTTCTGATTCCTGAAGCACTCACCAAAATAGTTATTTATTGCCAATTATGTATGTATGCAGCATAAGAACAATTATCCACTTTGTACCTGTTATTTTCTTTGCAACTCAACACTCATTGATGTCTCAACTTGAGACTCAAGAACCAAATAACATCAATATATATATATATATATATATATATATATATATATATATATATATATATATATATATATATATTACTATCGGTTACAACATTTTTTTTAAGCTAGCATGCCATGTGTAACGAACGTATAAAGAATCAATGAATTAAAAATGTAATAATAGATATTTCATTGAAATATTAAGTATTTTGATACAAACCAACCGACTCGCAAGTCGCAACAGACTGGGCCACAAAGTTTCCAGATGCACGAGCAATTGAATTTGAATAAACAATTAAACCATCAACAAAGATACGAGCTTACTTTGTCCCTAAACAAAGATATGAACTCGGAACCTTTTTTTCCAACTAAAAAAGGTGCAGGAAATGAATAAAAAGGATTGCTAATCTGGATGACTGGAGAGATGAAGAAACGGAGTGTGTAGAGGACATTGGTCATTGGTCACACAGAACACAATATTAAGCATGGTACAGCCTACTAAAGACTGATGCTATCTATGGCTCTGAGACGAGTCCGAATTTATTAACCCGCACAATCTCTGTTTCCCCTATGTAATTGGCTCGTTGTATGGAAAATACGTTGGTATAGGTCGCAGTGAAGTCTAGGACGGTCAGAGTAGAGCAGGGCAGCAGTGTGGTGATGTTGGGTTGGCCTACTATACTTTGTTTTCGAATCTTTTATATTTTTATATTGTTATTCCATTTTCTCTCTCCAGTCTCCGTCTCTGGAGTTGTGTGTGTAATGCATTTCTGTCTGTAATCTAGTAATTGCGTTGTGTTGTGTTGCGTTTTGTTGGGGGCGTACCACTTTTTGGCTTCTCTCTCTCCCCCCCCCCCCCCCAATCACCCCACCGCCTTTCCTCTGTTTCTTACTTCACTGGATAAACTCTCCCCCACTCACTCTCTCCTCTCTCTCTATCTCCGAGTTGGATCAGGTATTTTAATTACTTGTTTATTTAATGTTCTTTGTTTTCTTTTTTAAATCGTGATATCCTGCACAAATAAATAAAAAAAGAGTGAGGGCATCTGAGTGTTTGCTTTGCTTGTCCTGAGTCCTGACGCCCGCTCAACTCATTTATTACCCGTCCGAGCTCCCCATTAATGACATCTTAAACCTCCTCTTTTCTGCCCTTCTTTCCTACTTAAACCTCCGTTTCAGTCTTTAGAAGGAGGACATCTAACTTCTTCTTTTGAATTTTTAGGTTTATTCCTGCTTATCCTCCTTTCTCTGAAGATCTTTATTAGATCGTCTCCTTTTCCTTGTTTTCACTCCATACCTCTTCTTTAGAAATTAAGAAAGCTCTTCACTGCTACCAATTTTCTCTCATATAATACCTCTCCTCAGTACAGTAGAGTTATACATATAAGAGCTGGGTTGGGCACTCCAAATCCTGTTCTTCGATTTCTTTCAGTTTGGGCAGACTCTAAGATGGCGTTTTCTTCATCTGAAAAGGTACTGGGTATCTTCTGTTTTCTATGCCTTTTAGCAATCTCAGTGAGCGGTATAGGTGCAAATTGGGGAACACAATGTAGTCACCCTTTACCGCCAGATACGGTGGTCAAGATGCTCAAGGATAACGGATTTCAAAAAGTGAAGCTGTTTGACGGAGAAGAATCATCCATGCACGCCCTAAAGAAGAGCGGGTTGGAGGTGATGGTCGGAATACCGAATGAGATGTTGCTAATGTTGGCAACAAGTGTTAAATCTGCCGAGAATTGGGTGTCCAAAAATTGTTCTGCTTTCATCAACTCAGGTGTCAATATCAGGTATTTTGAGCCCCCCTTCTTTATTCTTATACATTTAAAACCTTTATTAGTTTTTCTTTTCCTTGATAAAAGTAGATTCCTGTGTACCTAATGTTGCAAAATCTCAAATTTCCATGAATAGCCATGCAAAATGAAAATTTTATATGCTCCTCTAAAACCAAAGATATATGCCCATGCCCTTTTGCGGCCAAATTCCTTTTTAAGTAAATTCGCATGCTACCCTTCTTTTTATGAAAGTTTGGTGTGTGTTGGGTTTGAATTGAAGGAGTGCTATGCATTTTTTTTGGGTTTTGTTATATAGGAGTAATTTCCTTTTATTTTTAATGTGGTTGAAAGGTTTGCTCTTTGTGCATAATTAGCATGTATTTTTCGTGTCTGCCTCGATGCATTCCGGTCTGTGTCATACACAGATGATAGTATTATGCTATTGTAAGGTGTTCTTTTTTGTGTCCGCTTCTGTTACTCTTCTTTTGTTCTAATTTCTCGGTTTGTTTTGTGAAAGAACACGTGACTTTACTGAATGTGCATGTAATGTTTTGATATGCCTTTCTTTATTGATGATTCAGATTATTATAAAGGGAATTGTGCATTTTGAAGACTTCTTTATTTCTCCTTTTGTTAACAAGGTCCCAGAAGAGGATACTTTATATTTGTAGATATGCAAAGGGGCTTTTTGGAAGAGTCATCATCTAGTCTGCATGATTTTGATATTTAGTTAAAAAACATTAAAAGTATTTGCAGTGAAGAAAGCAAAAAGAATTGTATTTCGACTTGGCAATATCACTATCATTTTTTTGAATGTAATATCACCATCAATTTTAGCGGTTGAAAAATGTCTTTCGAGTGCCGACTAAACTCTCACTCGTCCATATGTTATCCATCCGCTAAATCTGGATGTAATTTCACTACTATGTAAAAATGTAATTTTATTTCTTGCCTTCATGATTCCAAACTTCACTATTTCCGGACTAAACGAATCATTGTTGGTGGTCTAAATAGTTGAATTTATCCATTGTTTTCTAAAAATTAGCATAGTTTTTCCAGGAGTTGGTTGATATATCACGCATGTTGGTAACTCCTACTAATCTCTTCCAAATATTGAATTGTTGTTGCAGGTACGTGGCGGTTGGGAATGAGCCTTTTCTGTCGTCATACAACGGGAGTTTCCTCCAAACGACATTTCCAGCTCTGCGCAACGTACAAAGCGCTCTCATAAAGGCGGGCCTAAGCAACCAGGTCAAGGTCACCGTCCCGTCGAACGCTGACGTGTACCAATCCCCTACTGGGAAACCGTCAGACGGAGATTTCCGCACTGACATTCACGATCTCATGATCGGCCTCGTGAAATTCCTCAACGACAACGCCGGCGCTTTCACGGTCAACATTTACCCTTTCATAAGCCTCTACACCGACCCTGATTTCCCAGCTGAGTATGCCTTTTTTGATGGGAACTCGTCTCCGGTCCAAGACGGCTCAAACACCTACACCAACATGTTTGACGCGAATTATGATACCCTCATTTGGGCCTTGAAGAAAAACGGGTTTGGTAACTTACCCGTTATAGTGGGCGAGATAGGGTGGCCCACAGACGGGGACGTGAATGCAAACAACCAGATGGCTCAGAGGTTCAACCAGGGTTTCTTGTCTCATATTGCAACGGGTCGGGGAACCCCGATGCGACCCGGTCCGGTTGATGTGTATCTCTTTAGTTTGATTGATGAGGATGAGAAGAGCATTCAGCCCGGTAACTTTGAGCGGCACTGGGGCATTTTCACGTATGATGGGCTGCCCAAGTACCAACTAAACCCTGGCGCGGCAACCTCAAGGGGTTTGACCGGTTTAGTTAAGGCTAGTAATATTCAATACCTTGATAAGAAGTGGTGCGTGCTCAAACCGTCAGTCAATCTAGCTGACCAGAAAGTTCAAGATACTGTGAGTTACGCATGTTCAAATGCGGATTGCACATGTCTTGGCTACATGACTTCGTGCGGGAGTCTCGATATTAGAGGAAACGTATCTTACGCATACAATAGTTATTATCAGAAGAATGATCAGGATGATACGGCGTGCGATTTTTCAGGTTTGGCGACCATTACCAATAGAGATCCTTCGACTGGGACCTGCCGTTTCGGTATCATGATAGAGACGGATTTCGGGTTTTCGTGGAAGTTGAACCGGTTTGGGATCAGGGAATTTGGATTGCTGATTTTGGGTATAATGGTTCATCTGTTTTTGACAGTTTTGTAGGTTGTTGTAATGGTCAGTGTTTTAATTTATGCGTGCAAAACAAGTTTTTAATTGGGACGGCTAGGGTTATTCAATGTAGTTTTTTGTTTCTTTTTGGCAAGAATTGGGGCTATTTGAGTGGTGTGGTCCATTTATAGATTATGTTTCTTTTAAGAGATCTTTGGAGTGTAGGATCACCTACCATTTTTTTTCTTTATCCATGTGCGAACTGAAATTGTGTGATGCTGAGTTTTTTTTTAAATACTTCCGCCACTAGTAATGTGAATTTTATAATTTTTCAAAAATGGGATTAATTAGTGAAAAAACATGTTCCGCCACTGCCACTGGCGGAACAGGGAAAAAATTAATTTTTTTTGAGAAAAAATTATTTTTTTTTTCATGTTCCGCCATTGCCTGTGGTGGAACAGTGTTTTCTGCAAATTTTTTTTACACTAATTAATCCTGTTTAACCAGCCAAATGAGAATTTTTTGAAAAAACTGAAAATCCATATGTTCCGCCACTATTGGTAGTTACTCTATTATTTTCAAAGCAGTGGTAAGTATTAATTTATTTTTGAAAAAAAATGGTATATAAAAAAAAATCAATATATGGAATTCCTAATTTCCGGGGCCCAGATTTGAATTAATTGGAAATAAGTTTGAAGTAAAATTCATTGTTCTAAGCAGATTTGCGTTAAATCAGATTTTATTGGGTCATATAAAAAAAGCTCATTACTCTTGGCGAGTATATATGGAGTTCCTAATTTCCAGCCCAGCCCAAAAGGCCCATAGGTTCCAAAAGAAAACAGGAAGATGAACTGAGAATGAATGGCACATATCATGAATGAACAATACAATAGTGAGCCGTTTAGGTTTAGTTGAGGGTTTTGCAAAAATAAAAGAAAAGAAATAACAAACAAGACAAATCACCCGCCGGCGGCAGAGACACCGGCGTTGTGACCTGTCCGCCTCCTCCTTCGAACCCTATTTTTCTCTTAGCTCTACCTTTACCTTTGCTCGTGCGCCTCCTCCCCTGAGTAAGTCGTTCTATCTCTCGCTGCCTCTCTTTCTCTCTTCTCTACTCACTATCATGCATTCATTATCTTCGTTCTTCGTACAATTTATTATTGGCGTTTAGATTTGAATTTAAGAGAAGAGACTGGGTTTAATTACCTTTCCATATCTCCACACTTTCAAAGAGAAAACTGGGCATGGGAGAAGACTCATTCTTTTTGCTTCTCTTTTCATTCTCTAATTAACTTGCTAGCAGCTCATCAGTATATTTGTTTATTCCCATTATCCAATATCTATTCATCAGCACATGCATCATGGCTTTATATTATTTTGATTTTGTATTTTGACAGTTGAACATCAAAGATGGAAGAACCCCAAATAATGGGCAAGCGTAAGCTACCAGAACAAGACTCGGATATAACTAAACCACCAAATAAAGACTCAATCTCACCTGAATCTGAACAGCCCGAAATAACCCCTCCTAAAAGAAGAACTCTTTCTCGCACTTGCATCCATGAGGTGGCTGTACCAAACGGGTACATCCCCTCAAAGGACGAATCGATCCACGGAACCCTCTCCAACCCTGTATTTACAGGCACCATGGCCAAAACCTACCCGTTCGAACTCGACCCGTTTCAGCGCATCTCTGTTGCGTGTCTCGAGCGAAACGAGTCAGTCTTGGTCTCAGCCCACACTTCAGCCGGCAAAACTGCCGTGGCCGAATACGCAATCGCCATGTCGTTCAGAGACAAACAACGCGTCATTTACACCTCACCTCTGAAAGCCCTGAGCAATCAGAAGTATCGCGAGCTGAGTCAGGAGTTTTCTGACGTCGGGCTGATGACCGGTGATGTCACTCTCCAGCCGAACGCGAGTTGTCTCGTGATGACGACAGAAATCCTACGTGGCATGCTCTACAGAGGATCAGAGGTGATAAAAGAGGTGGCCTGGGTCATATTTGACGAAATTCACTACATGAAGGACAGAGAAAGAGGGGTAGTTTGGGAAGAGAGTATAGTTTTCCTCCCGCCCGAAATAAAGATGGTATTTCTATCGGCCACCATGTCAAACGCGACTGAATTTGCTGAATGGATATGCAATCTGCACAAACAGCCGTGTCACGTTGTGTACACGGATTTCAGACCGACTCCTTTGCAGCATTACGTGTTTCCGATGGGCGGAAACGGATTGTACTTGGTGGTCGATGAGAATGAGCAGTTCAAAGACGAGAATTTTGTGAAAGTGCAAGAGACGTTCAGCAAGCAGAAGATAAGTTCGGATGGGAATAAGAACAGCGGGCATAAGGCCAGCGCTCGTATTGCCAAGGGCGGCACCGCTTCTAACAATTCCGACACCTACAAAATCGTCAAGGTCACATATCCATTTTTCCCTTGAAATTGTTAATAACCATCATAACACCCAAATTAATTAATTAATTAATTAATTAATTAAGAGATGATGCTATTTTGACAGATGATAATGGAGAGGCAGTTCCAGCCGGTGATAATATTCAGCTTCAGCAGGAGAGAGTGCGAGTACCACGCGATGTCCATGGCCAAGCTCGATTTCAACACGCAAGAAGAAAAGGAGGCGATAGACCACGTCTTCAAAAGCGCCATTCTCTGTCTCAGCGAAGAAGATCGAAACTTGCCGGCCATCGATCTTATGTTGCCCCTTCTCCAACGAGGAATCGCGGTGCATCATTCCGGACTTTTGCCGATTATTAAGGAGCTCGTCGAGCTTCTCTTTCAGGAGGGCCTCGTCAAAGCCCTCTTTGCCACTGAAACTGTAAGAATGAATGAGGAAGTTTTGCTCTTTTTTTATTTTTACTTTGATAATTAATTAGCTGTGGATGTGCGTGTCTGAGTGGAGTTTTTTTTGTTTGTTAATTTTGGTGTGGGTGCAGTTTGCGATGGGGTTGAACATGCCGGCAAAAACAGTGGTATTCACGTCAGTTAAGAAATGGGATGGGGATACGCATCGCTATGTCGGATCCGGGGAGTATATCCAGGTACATTAATCAATTATTTCTATTAACTTAACTAGACTAGCGTTAAGTGGATTAGGTTATGAATTATATTGTAACTGTAATAATTAACAGATGAGCGGGAGAGCGGGGCGTCGTGGGAAAGACGAGAGGGGCATTTGCGTAATTATGATAGATGAGGGGATGGAGATGAGCGTGTTGAAGGAGATGGTGTTGGGGAAACCTGCACCATTGGTGAGCACGTTTAGATTGAGTTATTACACTATTTTGAACTTGATGAGCCGAGCCGAGGGTCAGTTCACCGCCGAACACGTCATCCGTAATTCCTTCCACCAGTTTCAGTATGAGAAGGTTCGTTGTTTGGTTACTTGCTTATCTCGCCGTTTTGTTTTTCTTTTTCTTTTCCTTTTAATTTTTATTATTGGTAAATTTGAAACATTTGTTTATTGGTTTGTTTCTTTCTTTCTTTCTTTCTTTAGGCGCTACCAGAGATGGTGCACAAGATTGCTAAGTTGGAGAAGGAAGCCAACGATCTCGATTCATCTGGCGAGGTATACTCATATCACTCATTAGTGTATTCTATCATATTTGTTTCTTTCTGAATCATCGTAAGTTACCTTGCTTGTGAAAATTGTATAGGCGGATATCACGGAGTATCACAAGCTGCAACTAGACGTAGCGGAACTAGAGAAGAAGATAATGTCGGAGATCATCCGGCCCGAAAGAGTGCTTCTATATTTGGTTCCCGGAAGACTGGTACGTTTCATTACATCATTTAACCTGCATGATAGCGTAACAACAAGAGATGGATGCTGAAGAATATTCATAAAAAATGAAACAGGTGAAAGTGAGAGACGGAGGGACGGAATGGGGATGGGGCGTGGTCATCAACGTCGTAAAAAAACCCTCATCATCATCGTCATCATCGGCGACATCATCATCTGTCGGTTACAATTACGTAGTCGACACGTTACTTCACTGCTCGACAGCAGTATTAGGTGAGAACGGATCTCGCGCGAAGCCTTCCCCTCCGAAGGCGGGAGACAAGGGCGAGATGCATGTGGTCCCCGTGCCTTTGCCTCTTCTTTGTTCTATCAGCAGTATTAGGATCGCGATTCCTTCTGATCTTCGCCCGCCTGAAGCCAGGCAGAATATTCTCTTTGCCGTCCAGGAGCTGGCAAATCGGTATCCGCACGGCCTTTGTAAGCTTCATCCCTTGAAGGTATTCTATTCTTACTTTTATTGTTTATTGTTATGTTTTGGTTTTTCTTTTTGGCTTTGTTAATTGATTTGGGTCTTCTCTCAGGATATGGGCATTCAAGATAAGGATGTTGTTGACTTGGTTAATCAGCTTGATCAATTTGACACTAAATTACGCAACCATCCTCTCTATAAGGTCTCTGCTTCTTACTCTCACCTTTGCCTTTTTATTGTCTTAACTCTACCGATCAAATTACCTTCCTGAGGATTTCAATTGATGAATTGTCTCTTTCTCTCTCGTGTTGTGTAGGCTGGACAGAACGAGGAGCAATTATCGTGGTACAAGAGAAAAGCCGAGCTCAACAATGAAATTCAGCAAGTCAGATCTAAGATGCGCGACTCACAGGTTTGTTCTCTCTTTGATCTCCAAGCACTACACTCTCAACAAATGCATTTTATATCTTGATCACGTACAAAAACACATGAGGGCTTAACTAAATGCAGTTACAAAAATTCCGTGACGAGCTGAAGAACCGGTCTCGCGTACTGAAAATGTTGGGTCATATTGATTCAGACGGAGTTTTGCAGTTAAAAGGGCGAGCGGCTTGTTTAATAGATACAGGTGATGAGCTGCTTGTGACAGAGCTCATGTTTAACGGTACATTTAATGATCTGGATCCTCACCAAGTGGCTGCCTTGGTCAGCTGTTTCATTCCCTGCGATAAATCTAATGAGCAGATTCGGTTGAGAGGCGAGCTTAACAAGCCTTTGCAACAGCTTCAAGATGCCGCTAGAAGAATTGCTGAGGTATTCATTAATTTGGGTTTCCTTTTGTTTTTAATTTTTTGAGTAAATGTTTATTTATTAGGTGATGATTATTGATTGGTTTTAATTTGTATTATTGTATCCAGATACAACGTGAGTGCAAGCTGGATGTGAATGTGGAGGAATATGTGGAAGCAACTTGTAAACCATACTTGATGGATGTTATTTATTGCTGGTCTAAGGTCATTTCTCTCATTCTACTTTTGTCTAGCTGGCTCATTATCACATTTTTTGCATGATTATTTATTAACTAGTTTGTTTTCTGATTCATTTGCTAATTTACTGAAATGCAGGGCGCCACATTTGCGGAGGTAATTGATATGACAGATATTTTTGAGGGGAGTATTATTCGACTTGCTAGACGATTAGACGAGTTCTTGAATCAGGTAAAATCTCCTCTCTCTCATTCATTCATATATTATTTTTTTGAAATTTTTAATACGGCATTCATTCATATATTATTGTGAAGTAACTTGAATAATTTTGTGGTGATTATGTATTTGGCAGTTGCGAGCTGCAGCAAAGGCAGTAGGGGAGGCCGAGTTGGAGAAGAAGTTTGGATTGGCAAGCGATAGCTTACGCAGAGGCATCATGTTTGCTAACTCCTTGTATTTGTGATCAATCATTTATTTTATTTTTTCATTCTCCTTTTTGTTTTTTACTATTGCTCGCTCTATGACCATAATTTAAGTAGCTTATGTACATGTCTAGCACTAGTTCGTTCAACATTTTTTTTGCTTAGAATCTCACTTTTTTCATTCTTTTGTTGTTGTACTGCTTTAACTTTATTATTCTGCCTTGTGATCTTAATTGTGGAACTTGAATATGAACGTCCTGAGATGTTATAAAGAGGTTCACATGTGTTTTGGAATGCAGTCATATCTCAAATCGCTCCTCCGTGGATCCTTAGATTAGAGTCCTGTCTATCCATGATTGGAAGTTGTTGAGGAAAAAATAGAGAAAAGGGTCATCAATCATCATGAACATTGTGTGAAAATCAGCATACTTGTTTGGCATGCTGGGCAAATTTTGTAGTCCCGTACTATTTTGGTATGTAATAATGAGAGTAATATTAGTAGACCAGTCAAAATATTTGTCCATCCAATAGTATCGCCCTTTCCAGGTTGGTTCCTTCCTTTACGGCGGCTAGAGACATTTCCTTTTCAGACCAGACCCACTAAAAGTAGACAGGAAAGAATTCAAGTAGAACAACTAAAAGAAGTAAACTACTGTTGCCATGGCTGATATCATTCAACTTTCCTTGATCAAATTAGGAAAGGTTAAAGGAATCGATGAGATTTCTTGGCAAGAAAGTTTCAGCGTTCATTTTGGCAACCCCTCATGTTATATAAAGAGTTTATTGTAAGAGATCAATTATTAATAAATTTATTCGTTGAGTTTTGCATTTTTTTCCTATCCGACCCATCTGCTATCAATGGCGACCGAAGGAGAAAGAAGAGAGCAACCTCCACTCGGCAAAAACTATGGAAACCTGCCGTTGGAAGAGGACCAGTCCACAAAGAAAACCAATAGGAAATGGACAGATGTAAGCGACCTGTGTGCTGACATGGCAGAAGAGACGGTTCTGATACGTGGGGCCGCTCAGGCGATACGGGCTGTAGGGAAAAGGATGGTTTTCTTGGTTGTGAGGCAAGGCATGTTTACGGTGCAGTGTGTGCTGTCCGTCAGTAAGACTAATTTAGATTCAGACCGTATGGGTCCGATCAGTGGAGAGATGGTTAGATTTGGAGCAGGTTTGAGTAAAGAGTCATTAATTGATGTTGAGGGGGTCGTGTCTGCACCAAAGGATCCTATCAAGGGTACCACACAACAGGTCATCCCTTCATTATCATCTTTACAAATACTGAAATTGTTTTGTTTCTTTTTTTCTGATAAGCATAGGCTGCAACGAAAAGGTTTGAATATATCAGGTTTTGTTTTGTATCAGGTCGAAATTCAGGTGAAAAAATTGTATTGTGTGACTGCAGCTGTTCCAAACCTTCCGATAAATATAGAGGATGCAACGAGAAGCGAAACCGAGTTTGAAAAGGCTGAGCTTGTAAGTCTAACTAATTTATTCATAAATTCAAGCTCTCATTCGTCTTTGTCCTTGACCATCATTATGATGTTTTGAATTTGTAAAATGGAAAATTGCAGGCAGGAGAGCAGCTAGTACGTGTGGGGCAGGACACACGCTTGAATCACAGAGTGCTTGACTTGCGTACTCCTGCTAATCAAGCTATATTTAGTCTACAAGACCAAGTTGAAAGTGTAAGCACATATTCATACCTCACCTCATACCTAGCTAGCCCGTTCCTGGTAAGTTTGTTAACATTATACATGTTAATTAATTAATGCAGACGTTCAGAAAGTTTTTGAAATCAAAAGGATTTATTGGAATCCACACCCCTAAAATAATTGGAGGGTCGAGTGAAGGCGGTGCAGCCGTGTTCAAGCTGGACTACAAGGGTCAACCGGCATGCCTTGCTCAGTCGCCTCAGCTCCATAAGCAAATGGGGATTTATGGTGGATTTGAGAAAGTGTTTGAAATTGGACCTGTTTTCAGAGCTGAAGATTCTTTCACACACAGACACCTCTGTGAGTTTGTCGGTCTCGATGTTGAAATGCGGATTAAGGAGCATTATTTCGAGGTCAGTTGTTATTTAAATTAATAAAGGAATAGCATGTGATTTTTATTGATTTAGTTGTTTTTTATTTAAAGGTGGCTGATTTAGTGGATAGCTTGTTTGTTGCGATGTTTGAGCGCCTGAATAGTAAGTGCAAAATGGAACTCGACACTATCAATAAACAGTACCCCTTTGAGCCTCTCAAGGTTGAAAAAAAAACTCTATTTACGATATTCAAGTAAATGCTAAAATTACTTGATTAATTAAAACATATTTTGAATGTATGTCTGATTGAAATGCAGTACTTGCCAAAAACATTGCGTCTGACATACGAAGAGGGAGTTCAAATGCTGAAGGTAAATATTCATTTTTTAATTCTATTATTTAGTTTTATTTCACATATTAATTGATTGAACAAAATCAAACTAATTGATTGCTTGTATCATGTACAGGAAGCTGGTAAGGAAATTGAAAAAAAGGGAGACCTCAATACAGAGGCTGAGAAGAAATTGGGTCTTGTTCGTGAAAAGTTTGTTTCCTTTACCACCTTTATTTAAGTCCGTGCATTATGTCAGCTGCTGTGTCAATTAGATATAATAATATTATTCCTCTTTCTTAAATTCAATTGGCAGATATAACACCGATTTCTACATGCTTTTACGGTATCCTCTTGCTGTGAGGCCATTCTATACTATGCCATGTTATGATGATCCATCTTATAGTAACTCTTTTGATGTCTTCATTCGAGGTTCGAATATTTATGAGACCTTAATTGACTTATTAAGCAACACTTTATGTTGGACATACCAAATTCATGCATTAGTTTTCTTTTTTATTCTTTGATATTTTGGTTTGTAAATTTGTACAGGAGAGGAGATAATATCAGGGGCAAAAGGGTGCATGTACCTGACATGTTAACCAGCCGTGCCAAGTCATGTGGAATTGACATTTCCACTATTTCCACATACATTGATTCTTTTCGGTATGGTTCTTTCTTTTATGACTTCTCCCTTAATTTCTAAGCATTTTTACTTTCCTTTTATTATAAGATAATTAGAGGATTGATATGTGTTTGATAGATATGGTGCACCACCGCATGGAGGATTTGGGGTGGGATTGGAGAGAGTGGTGATGCTGTTTTGCAGTCTGAATAACATCAGAAAAACATCCCTATTTCCTCGCGATACCAACAGGCTATTCCCTGACAGGTTTCTTTTCTATCATTATATTTCCCAATAATCAATTTATGGTAATGAAACCGGCCTGGTTTATATAGTCTAACTTTTGTTCATAAATTATGAGGTTTTGATTAATTGAAGTTGATTTATGTTGGATCTAATAATTGGATTTTGTTTATTAAAGAATATGCAAACCGTGTGCCATAGTCATATAAATAATGTTTTTGATGAAAGATAGTCATATAAATATTTTTTTTGATGAAAGATTGTCATATAAATAATTCAAGCCCGTGCAAGCTGCCTCCCATCTCCCCCCAAAATGCTTTTTTAATAGGCACAGCGGTGTATTGCTTGAAAATTATATATGAAAAATTCTTCAAACTACATGCAGAAAAAGAAGGTATAATAATTGAAACAAAGATTTGTTTTGGATATGTTGTTTATTTAATTTTGTCAGGTGGGAACCTTGTTTTGTGGTGGTATGTCCGTATAAATTATTGAAAGTGAAAGTGAAAGAATTGGAGGATACGAGATGATCATGATAATAATAGGCTAGACGGAAATAGAGAGGAGGGCGTAACTGAAAACCAATCATCCCAACTGTCCACAGCACAAAATTATATTCCCCTTATAATATGCTTCATCCTTGTTCATTCATCTAAATTGAAATGAAGACCCCCGGCCCTAAAATAAGCTAAAACCCTCCCCTCGCTAAATTTAGAAGATTCGATAGCAACTTATAAACTAACTGCCCACATCACCATTTCATTTCTCCCCTAATCATCATCAGCCCAGCCGTCTTCTTCTTCTTCTTCTTCCCTCCACCCCCCCTCTCCTCTCCTTCCCCGCTACAATCTCCGGCAGCTCCACCGCCCATTTCAGCTGCCGGAGTGCTCTATACGCCTGCCTGTTCATTCATTCATCCACCGTAGCATTATCGCCATTACCATCGGATGAATATGGGAAACTGCTGCGCCGCTCGCTTCATCTCCAATAAGCAGGTCACTGCGTCCCAATCCAACTCCCCTGGTAAGTGCATTGATTATCTTCTCCTTTTTTCCATCTTTTTTTTTGGGGGGGGGGGATTGAATTGATGAAAAGTTGCCATTTTTCTCAGTGGAACAAAAACGAAAATCGACATCATCATCGTCGAGAAAGATAAGCAGGGTGGAATCGGAGATCAGCAGCCAGGTGGTGAGCATACCTGTCTTCCCCAAAGACATCGACGATTTCCGATTAATGGCGGGTTACGGCCACGTGCAAATATTCACGTACGATGAACTGACGGCGGCCACAAAGGGGTTCAGACCTGATCTGGTCATCGGAGAAGGCGGGTTCGGGTTTGTGTACAAAGGGGTCATTGATGAGTCTGTACGACCCGGTTTCGCCCGAACCGAGGTTGCCGTTAAGGAGTTGAATCAGGACAGCTTGCAAGGCGACAAAGAATGGCTGGTCAGTATTATTAGGATTTAATATATCTTTTATATATTAGGTTTTCATGTGTGATGGAAATGTAAGATGATTCATTTGGTTGTGTTTGGAATTTTTCAGACGGAGGTGAATTTTCTAGGGCAATTGAGTCATGAAAATTTGGTAAAGCTGGTGGGATATTGCTGCGAGAAAGAACACCGACTTCTCGTCTATGAATACATGCATTCCGGTAGCCTTGACAAACACCTTTTTTCAAGTAGGTCCCTCCACTTCTTTTATTTCTATCTTTCTTTAATAGTTGGTCAACTTTTGATTCACCATTTAATTGTTTGATTGTTTGAATGTTGAATTAGGGATGAGTGCATCTCCACCATGGTCGGCTCGATTGAAGATTGCATTGGACACGGCAAGAGGGATCGCTTTTCTTCATGGGTTGGAAAGACCCCTTATCTATCGCGATCTTAAAACCTCTAATATCTTGCTTGATGAGGTATAAATCATAACCCTCTTTTTTTTATTAATTAATTTCCATTGAAAAGAAATTATTAAATTAACCATTTTGTAATTAACTTATGTCTCTAATCGTTATGCAGGACTTCAATGCTAAGATTTCAGACTTTGGGCTAGCAAAGGAGGGACCCACCGGTGAAAAATCGCACATATCAACCAAAGTCATGGGAACTTATGGATACGCAGCCCCTGAATATCTCATGACCGGTAATTTTCATTACCATTTTACACATATCAATATCATGTTATAGTTCCAAATTCCAAAACATAATACTTATTTATTTATCATTAATTTTGGAAATCAGGACATTTATCTCCTCGGAGCGATGTGTACGGTTTTGGGGTGTTGCTTTTGGAGATGCTGGTTGGAAGAAGGGCGTTGGATAAGACGCGACCAATCAGAGAACAGAACCTCGTTGAGTGGGCCCGCCCTCTCTTAATCCGTCCAAACAAACTGTTAAAGGTGATCGATCCAAGAATGGAGGGGCGATACTCGCGATTATCTGCTGAAAGAGTGGCCAAGTTGACTTACGACTGTCTGAGTAGCAACGCGAAAGGACGGCCTACCATGAACCAAGTGGTCGAGATTCTAGAAGACTTGGTCAATTCTTGCAGAGACGATGCGAACATGGAGAAATTTGATGGTGGTGTGATATATGAGGCTAGTGAAGATATGACGAACCGATAATTCGCGACTAGGAGCACGTGTTAATAACGGGTTGTGTTATGAAGAATTGAGAACTTGTAAAAAGAGAGTATTATTATGATATTAATGAGGGATCTCCACAGGGAAATAAAATTCTGAACTCATGTGCACATTACAAAATTGAAATATCCTGTGCCCCTGTGTGCCCTGTTTTGTAGGGTATGTGGATTATCTCATGTTTTTGCAGGGGCATATGAGATATTTTGATATTTAGACGAGTGCACAGGGATTTGACCTTGATACAAAGGGGAACATTATTTGTGAATGGTTTTGAAAGAATATTCACTTTTTCTTGTTTAATGAAAGTTTATTGGAGTGGGAATTTTCTTTCTGTTTTTACAAATTCACTATACAAGAATATTCACTTTATCTTGTACAAATTCATTGAATAAACATTGGCAATTTCACTGAATAAATATTTTTTTTTCTGCTTGGTGCTAAAATGTAATCAACTAAGCAACCTTACATTTTTAGATCTCGGAACATTTTCAGACCATTTGAACAAACAAAGATGTAATACAATACACATCAGTGATTTTTGTCCCAAAGCACGGGTCCATAATTTATTTGCAAAACAGCTGTCATTTCCTCACAACAGAATTTCATCGTAACACTTGATAAAACCATAAAGGATCCAGATTGGAAAAATGTAGCGAATAGATAGAACATAACATAGTAAAACATTTAGTTATGAACATTCAAGACACAGCAACGGTATTCTCCAAGGGCCCAAATAGGAAATATGTTGCGGTATTCAGAGTAGCTAATCATGCAGTTTTTGTTGAACACCCCCATTATCTCCTATCATAACCATCATAAAATATATTATCATGTTAAAATTTAGACGAGATGAACTAAGAAGAATTATAATATGTTTTAAAGATTAATATAAGAAAGAAAAAAAGGACGTACTTGCTGGGGGAACTCGCCATCATCAGATTGCATGTTTATCAAAACCTTTGCTGCTCTATGCAACGGATTCACGTCTCTCACAGCCTATCAACAAAATAAACATGCATTTTAATATAAACAATATAAGAAAAAAAATGAATCAAATGCTAAAAGAACATAGAAAAAGAGAGACCTGCCCAGCGTCAATAAGGGCCAACATAGCCCATCCTGTATTCACTGCATGAGCTCTATCCCCTTCCAGATTTGTATACACCTACACATTTAAACATAACTCATTGTGATTCTTAAAAAAAAAATCAGACAAATTAAAAAAATTAAAAAAAAGGTTAGGAATTAAACCTTATCTTGGCAGGAAAGGTAGCTCTCGCCCCAACCGCCAGATGGCAATTGCTTGGAGAGCAAGAAATCACATGCTTTTCTTATACACGAGCTGTTTTCATACGTCTTTCCAGCCGCAATTAATCCTTTAACTCCGAACCATAAACCGTACGTGAAGCAAACCGCCCACGAACCATACCTGTTCAAAATTTAAAAATTAAATCAAGAAATAATTAAATAAGCATAACAAAGTGAGGTTTTATTTTATTTTATTGTACCAAGAGCCATCGGGGAGTTGAATGGATTCGATGTAGTTGACTGCTTTTTTAATGCAATTATCTATCTCTTGTCTGCGGTGACCTGGATATAGCTTTCTGAATGATGTCAGCGCCTGGATTGCAGCTGATGTGCACTCCACATATCTGCGTTTTAAGTAAATTGAATAAATTTTATATTAACAAATGCAAATTTTACAAAGAAAGAGATACAAGATTGAAAGGGATGCTTTCTTACGGGTAGTCGATGACAATGTCCCCAAATGTTTCAGCAGGATTTATGAGCTGCATCATTAATGTAGAAATACATCTTAGTTCTTGGACGAAAATGCATTGAGTAAACTAAAAATAGAGATGATATATTAATGTTTACCTCCATCCAGGCATAAGACCTCGTGAGCTCATAGGTTGCAAAACCACCATTCTCATTCTACAAACATAAAAAGAAAAGATACATCCCTCTTGAGAAAAAGGCAAACAAAAACTGAATTGCAAATTAAACATGAAGAAAATACACGACACTTACCATGAGGGACAAAAGAACGTTGACAGCATCATAAAGTCTATTAGCTTCTATAGGCTGACCGACCTTGTCGTGAGATACCTTTGACAACATAAGCGCAGCCTGACCAATCAACAACAAACACGATCAAATAACATTAACATTATTATTTATTACTTTATGTGTGTGTGTGTGTGAATAAAGAAAGAAGAACCTTAAGTCCTTCAGCGGTACAATCAGAAATAGGCCAGCCATGATCAGCAGTAGAGAAAGGCCAGGCTCCTTTCGATATGTGTCTGTACCAGTAACTCAAATCTCCAGGACAATCCTCAAGCACCTATACAATATTATATTACAGTTATATATTCATATATAATTATAAACTTATAATATATTAACAAAATAAGAGGGGAAAATGAAACCTGGGAATGCTTGACGTAATCGTGAGCTTTCTTGAGAGTGGGCCAATACTCCTCAATCAGCCCTGTTGCGAATATCGCTTGAACAGTAAATGCCGTGTCCCACAATTGACTTCCATTATATCCCTGTATTATATACAATTTATTCATTCATTTTCCCAAAATTCAATCTGTGATATGATATCTCTGAATTGATGGAAGTAGATTAAATTGGATTAAAACTGGACCTGCATTTTCATGCCATCTTCAGCAATCCAGAGATAATCATAGATTCTGGGAATGTGGAGCTTAAATGCCTCCGAACTCGGATCCTCTATCCAGCAACACAGCATATTAAGTACCTGTACATGTAAATCAGTAGAGAAATGGAAAAATTATAATAATGAAATTAAAAGTAAAGGGCTGACCTTATTGACAGGACCAATGCAAATGTAGCGGGTGTTCTCATCTTCATAATGGATATGCTGTATCACAGAGTCAAGAGCTTTATTTCTCAACTTGCTGCCAGGCCAATGAAGTAAAACCGGTTCCACAAATTTATGAAGGGTGGCCCACATAATATCTTGTATCATTGGATGTGGGTAGTACAAATCTTCCTGCATTATATTATAATCACATTCAGTGTCAAATTAAGTTGTCTATTTTAGAGTGTTTCATTAATTTATGGAACCTTGGCACACTCATTGCGAGCTTTATCCCAATCAATTTGGTCATAAGGAACAGAAAAGAGTTCCTTCCTTAGCTCCTGTACGAGTGGCGTAATTTTACCGACAAACCTCTTTCCGTAAATATAAGACATCGGCAAATAAACCATTCTGCAGTGACACCACATCCTTCCTGCCATATTTGACAGATAAATTTCAAAAGTGAGATGATAAGTATAATAAATTTACAATCAAAATAATAATAGAAAACCTGGATGAATGGGGAGCACATAAGGAAGAAGCCATATCTCAGGAGGCAAAGGATTATTTCCCGACCAATCAAACACTCCAAGTACCTTCATTCAATCATATTATTACCAATTCAATTAATACGAACAACAATTAATTAATTAAAATTTGGGACAGCACAGACTTACAGAAAGCCACATTTTGCCCCAAGAAGTAATAGCTGTTGCAGTTCCGTGAGTCAAAATCCAGTCCCTTGCTTTCTCCATGGATCCATCTCCAGCGTTGGATCCTTCGCCGAGCAATCTGAGGGTGACATATGTCAGCACCGATCCGAACATCGTGCTGTGCCCCTCTATGTGCAATCCCCACCCTCCATCCTTATTCTGCCATTCATTATTTTTATTTTTAATTACTGACTTGTAATGTTTATTAAATATTTGTTGTTTTAAATTAATTATCTGTTAATACATACCTGATGGTTGTAGAGATAGCGGCGCATCTCTTTTTGGTGCTCTGGAGATAGAACAGTATTCAGCGATCCGGTTACGTATAAAGCTATTATCTGTTTTAACAGAAGGAGTTATTCAATAAAATCAAATTAAAATCTTATAGAATATTTTATAATAAAGTGAAAATGAATGAGACACCAGGCCAGGCATGAGGAACATAGGGCCGCCGTAATCTCCAGCCCAGTGACCGTCATGAGCTTGTAGGGTAGAATATTTACTGACGGCCCTTCTCAGAGTTGTTACAACCGCTTCTTCTGTTACTTGCTCCTCTTCTTTTAGCTTTATCGCAGGAAGCTCCAATTCCAGCGGATTTTCCCTCGCAAACTGCATTCATCACAATCAATCAATCATAACTTTAGAACTCGAAAGAAAGTATAATCATTGTTTGTGTGCAGCAATAAGGCGAACAGGTATTGGCTCATAACTCATGGGAGCATGCACACTAAGACCATTGTGGGAAGAAGGTAAACAATGGAACAAACCTGAAGGCGCATGAGGAGGTCGGAGCTGTGCTTCATCTCGAATCGATTGGCGCGAAACGCTTCGCGAGCCCTCTCAACCTCATCGATATGCTCCTGGGATTCATAAATGGGATCGAATTCCCAGACTTGCCGGCCGACATGGCCATTGTTGGTGCGGAGCCACGGGCTCCCTCCCTCGGCTACCTTCAATTTCCACATTCAGTCTCAACAACGAGAAGAGAAGAGAAGAGATCAATGGCTTTGGGTGTATCGCCTTTGATGTTGATCTCGATCTGGGTTCTGGATTCTGGAGGGAAAGTATTTTATTAATGGCAAGGGCCCCCGTGAAAGTGAATAAGCAGAGCGAGCAGGCGACAGGAGAAATGAAATTGCCAAATCAGACAGAGCCAAAGGCAGTAGAAATAGCCAGACAGATCAGAGTCAGACAGTCAGTGCCCGTGATAAAATGAGGAAGAAGCTTGGACGGGCGTTAGTCGTCATTTCGGCTTCCCTGTTACCTACTTTCCTGTAGATTGCTGTCTTGTGCTATTTTCATATTTATGTTGAAAATAAAATATGACATATTTTTCTACATAATATTTCATAATATTATTTTGATTATATTTTATGATATTATTTCAGGATTCATTATTTTATTTTATTATTATATTACTTAAAATATTTTTCTCTTATTTTATAAGTAAATTCAATTCTATTTTTAAATTAAAACAAAAACAATTTATTTTACATGAATATTATTTTCTTGATTATTATTTATTATGATTTTATTTTTATTTTAGTACTCATTTATTTATATTAAATGTAAATATATAATTTTTATTTATTATTCTGGTTTTGAAAAAAAAAAAAGAATTTTAAAGAGGGTATTTTGGTCCAAAAAAATTTATTAGATGGAAAATGTGAGAGTTTAACCCCATAGGGGGTTATAAAAAAATTCAAGTCAAATTATAGGAACTTTTTGAAGAATAAAAAAAGATAGGGGGTTTTTGATAATATTGAGAAAAGTCAGGGGGGTTTTGAAGAATCTCCCTTCTTTTTTCAATAATCAAAATTGAAGATTTGTATATACATTCTACAATTAAAAATTGAGTTATTTATCAGAGAGGCAGACAGTACAGCAGCATTGATATTGACACTCCGCGCGTAGTTGTTAGTTCTTAAATACTCGTTAAGGAGTAGATGAGGCACGAGCACGACCACGACAGATAATAGGGACAAACTCGCCCGCACCATTATTAGTTTATTACTGTTATTCATCATGGGCCGTATGATGGCATCCCAATCACGAGATTGATTTCAAAGTAGGCCCAATGTTACGGCCCACTATCAATGTTTCACTTTCAGTTCAGATAACCAGCAAAGCAAAGCAGCCTCTCACTCAAAACTCAAAACTCAAAGTCAAAGACGGTATCATTGTTTTCCGACACAATCTTTCTTCATCTTCCTCCCTCTCCCTTCAATCTCCAATGGCGACGTCTGACAGTACAGAAAAGCCAGACCTCATAGAGCTTCTGGATCCCGCCTCAACGGCCCCGATCGACATCGCCCGACTGATGAACCACGTGCGCCACCCAGCGGCAGGCGCCGTCGCCACCTTCGAGGGCACCACGCGCGACACCTTCGACGGCCGGCGCGTGGTCGAGCTCAGATACGAAGCGTATGAGCCTATGGCGATCAAACGTCTTGCTGCCGCGTGTGCAGCCGCGAGGGACAAGTGGCGGCTGATTGGACTCGCCGTGTCCCACAGGCTTGGAGTTGTCCCCGTCGGAGAGGCCAGTGTGTTTGTGGCCGCGTCTGCAGTTCATCGGTCTGACGCCATGGAGGCCTGCAGGTACAGAGAATCATTCAGAAGCTTAAGCTTTCAATTTTATTGTGGATTTTGGTGAGAATTTCGCTGTTAGATTGTAAATGGGAATGGATTGAGTTTAATTTCATGGAGTGATAATTTGGGTTTTATAGTGTAAGATTTTAAATGTTACATGGGGTAATAGGCCGTGTATTGATTACTAATTCAGTTCCTGAACAAAAAAATGCAGGTACTTGATAGATGAGATAAAAGCGGGGGTGCCGATATGGAAAAAGGAAGTATATGAAGATGGAGAGATTTGGAAAGAGAATAAAGAGTTTTTCGAAACCGTTGGAACAGATGCCAACGGTTCCAATCAGACCAAGAAGAGTTGTTGCTGCGGGAACAAAGTGCGGGTGACTGAGGAAGAGTCTTCATGATGATTAGATAAAACGATGATCTTGCTTATTTTTGTTTATTATTGTAATTTTAATTGTAATTTTTTACATGTAATCTCCATGTAATGTAATAAGGGAAGGGATGGATTACTAGCTATTATCTTCCAGCATCCATTTTATTGAATAAAATGTATTCACAGCAATCAGCAGATTCTTTTATTGATCTATCTGTTTGAATGGGTAATCTATCGAGACTTTTCTTATCAATATTTTCTGTGAAATGCAAGGAAACTTCGACAGTTAAATATATTGTGTAATTTTGACTTTTGGATTGTATCTATCACAACACAACATGATGACTGTCTATCTAGTAAAATAAAAAATTGTGGTAGTTACTAGAAATAATTTTAAAATCAAGGTGAGTAGATAGAAAGTTGAAAGTTGAAAACTATTAATATTATAGTAAGTAGATTCATTAGACGGGAGGAGTATTAATATGATCTAAATGGGGCCGTTGTTGGTTGGAACTGGGCCGATCAGATCAGATCTGGCTGGGTCATTTAACCCGGACGGACTAGATTGCGATTGGGTCAACTCAAAGCCCGCTTTTATTTTATTGCTCAGCTCTCTCTCTCATTCTCTCCAAATATTCATTCGCCGAGGGGAACAACAAGGAAGAAGAAGAAGAAGATACAACCATGGTCGCAGCATCCCAAATCTGGAACCAAATTGACGATGCTGAGAGGTACTCTCCTCTCTCTCTCTCTCTCTCTCTCTCTCTCTCTCTCTCTCTCTCTTACTCGTATTAAACATCGATGGATTAATTTGTCTCTGCCTCTTACGTCTTGAAATTTTGATGAATTAATTACAGAACTGAACCCGTTTACATATAATTGGATTATACAGAGTCTGTTTGGATATTAAGACAACTTTACCTTTTCTTAATTTGCGAAATTTAGTTATATACAATTGTATTTCATATCACTTATCAGTCAGTATGAATGGAATGAAACAGATGCTTGGTGGGTGGAAAATTTGAAGATGCGGCATCCTTGGCCTCTTCTATCATTCTCAAAATTCGTAATTCCAAATTTGAAAACCCGTTAGGCGATAATCAGCTTGCTGATATGATGAATTCTGCTGGCATGGTAATTGTGCAGTCTCATAAAGAACTTGGCAGGTAATTCTTATATTATTCCATGTACCTATTTCACTATTATACGAACATTATTCAATGTTCTCCCTTAAATTTACTAGCTTTTTTGTACCATTCATGACAATTAACAGGATAAAACAAGTGTTTGATGAGCTGAAAGAGATATACGGCACAATTTGGGCTATCCCTGTTCAAGTTTTCTTAACCGGGTACCTGTCCATTGCATTTTTATACGCATTAATTACATGAAATTGCAAATTCTAAATATCAAAAAACATTTGTATTTCCTTAACAGAGCTAGCATGCAAATAGCAGAAGGCTTCAGTTCAGACCTTAAAGAAACAATGGAAGAATATCTCTCAAAATGGGAATACATGCGAGACGGTGGAGTTCATGTTTTGGTTGAAGAAGAGTCCATGAAATTGTCACATGAATCTCATAACAACATTAGGGCATATGTTCTCTCATGTGCATTTTATGTAGAGGTGGCTGAACTTTACTGTGTAAAGCTATTAAGTTTAGTCTTGCACAAAACCGACCTTGCCATTTCTTGGGCTGAGAAAGCTAGTTTACCTGAAGAAAATCGCCAGGTTTATTAATTCTTTCTTTCTTTCTCCGTATCTTTTCCTAATATCTAAAATAATTGAAAGAATGTTTTTTTGTGAATTAGGATTTGCTAATGAGACTACAGGCAATGCAAAGTAGACAAAAGCTGGCGACAGAAAGGGCCACACAAGCTGCAACCACACAATCATCTGATGGCATTTCAAGCGAAATAGGAAACAGCGAATCAAAAGGGGATAATAAAAAGCAAGAGTTTCCAGTCAGATTGATCCCAACGGGTTCGGACCAGTTCAACCCGCTCATGTTGTGGTTCCGTTCAGTCAAAATTAAGATCGGACGGTTTCAGTTTGTGATTCCGAGCGGAAAGACGCTGCTTTTGTTCTGCTTGATTTTTTGGATGTCGTTTCTTCTCCGAAAGAGAGGTCGTGGAGTCAAGAGGTTTGTTTGTTTGTACCGTTCATTCACGCTTTAAGATAAAACAAGGTTTAATTTGATTAATTTGTTAAAATATGCAGGACGGCAATGCAACAAATAGGATCGATGAAACGAGCGCTGTTTGATGCATGGAAATTGGCATTTTCTGTGCAGATGAATCCTTTAGCTGCTGTTCAACAGATGCCTAGATGATTTGTGATGCTGTTTTTCCTTTCCTTTTTGTACAAAGAAATAAGAATAAGTGAGAGGAGAGAGCTGTTGGAGGTTTTGCGAGTTGAAATGTATTGATTTGTATGTGTAATAATATGATTGAACTGACTATACAAGTAATTTGTGAATAAAATTGGTATTTTATGTAAAATGGTATTTTTGTAGTTTGATTGAATTGAGGACATCTTTTTATTACAGTATCAGTGTGTGCCTTTCATTTTCTTCATGAAAAATTAGTACATTTCGTTGGGCCAGGATGGACCGGATTTCAAGTTATTTGCAGGAAATATATCTAGAAGAGTCCTTTATATTATCAAAAAAATATATCTAGAAGAGTCACTCACTTCTCTCTGTGCTGTCTTTATATTTGTGACGCGTTTACACTCAGATATCATGCATGATGCCACGTCAAGTACGGTGTCAGTTTATTTTAACAAGTACAAATGGAGAGGTAAATCCTTGGTCCTTATCCTACTGTTAGTGTTAATTAACTAGGCAAAGGGTATGAAATAAAAAGAAGAAACTAAGATAAATCAGATGGGGCAAGGTGAGGAAGTAAAAACAAGAGATGAGCCTAAGGTCGAAATTCAGGTAACATAAATGCATAAAAGTAAACTCGTCACACATTTCCTGTTCAATTCCTCAGCTTTTCTTACTTCCCATCATATTATACATGTCATGAAATTAATATGGCTGTAGGAAAAAGGGGAAATATTCTTCTTCTATAGGCCAAAGGTGGATAAGGAGGAAGCACACAGTCCTGATGATGTACAACGCATGTATATTGTCATGCGGCCTGAATCTGGTGAGCGACCCGTCGAGGAAAAACAATCATCTGATTCAGGCAAGGAGGGTGAGAAGCAATCTTCTGATTCAGGAAAAGATGGTGAGGAGAAATCTTATGTTTCAGGCAAGGAGGGTGATAAGGATGGAGACAAGGGGGATACTTCTAAGAAGGATGGAACTCAAGGAGGCCACGGCGAGGAGGTAAATTAATATTACAAACTGTTAATCTATCTTTAGTTAAATTGGATTGTGAATACATGCTTAAATTGCTAAATGTTGGACTATGAAGGAGGTGAACATTGAGAAGCAGCCACTTCTGCGTTTTGCTGTGATGGGTAAGAAAAGCCTGCCAGATCCATCCAAGAGAGGCCGTCCTTTCTGGGGCTATATCGAGCTTGTCACTACCAAAATCGATGATGTCAAAGCCGCTTTAAAGGAAGGTACACATAGTGCATGAATTACTTCAACCTAAGGTATATCATGAGAATCTTGACATATATCATTTTCATACAGAGGAATATGACACGGCGACGAGAGGTCATCGTCACAAACCAGCAGCAAGAGCCCTAGCAGAAGGTGTTTACCGCATACTCCGTCACCAATCAGGCAGACAAAATCACACGCACCTCATCTACAAGCTTGAATTCCCTGTTTTGGACGCAGCTGGGATTAGTGGGCCCCAAGAATCCCCACAAGAATCACTGAACATTGACCGTGAAGCCTCATTCCTTATCCAAATCAAAAATCCTGAGCGGCAACCGAGTGGTGGGTCGCAGTTCAGAGGCTTACCGAATAAGAGGAAATCGGCTTTTCCAGCTGGACTACAAGGGCAGTTTGGTCAGAAAAAATTTGTACCAGCTGATCCTCCAGATCTCTTGAACTATGAGGGATGCGAGTTTTTGCTGATAGCAGCATCAGATGATATAGAGGAAGAGTTGGGGTTGGAGTTGACGATCGAGTGTGATGATGAGAAGTGCGAGTCTGATTTGTTGAAGATGTTTGGTGAGGCAGCTCCTGCTAAGCCGCTGCTGAGTGGCACATGGGAATAAGTAGTAATGATAGATAGTGTATAGTGTGGTCTAGGTTTGGGGTTTGAGGTTCTTGATGGCTGGAGATGCAACATTTTGTGGCTGTCAGAACCTATTTTGGGACTCGTGATGTCCATGAGTGTATGCTACTGTACTGGTAATGCTGTGTTTGACTTGTGTAAATTATCTTGTTTATGTAAATTAAAACTTCTATGGTCTATACTATGTATGATAACAACACTGACTCATGACTTATCATAACAAAACAGTTCTGAGTATACTTAACAATTGTAATCTATTCCAATTGGTTATACCAGAAAGCACAATTATGAGTATATTTAACAACAATGATTTACCATGAACAATGATTTACCATGAGAACATATTAACTATAAATTGAAGGTAATGACTAATGAGGATCTATCAAATATCTGATGGCGAATCCTGTTTGTAGAAGGATTGATAGGTTTCAACCCGGGTGCTTTTGGCTTCAGGTTCCACAGAATAATCCATGAAAGCTCTTGTCATCTCTATAAAGTCTTTCATACGCACTTTCTTCCATTCCTACATTTTGCATCATGAGAGAAATCCAAATTACTCCCAAGGCCAATAAATATTTCGCAGTACCTTAGACCTATTATATAAATAACAGTTTCAAAGTTAAGATACCTCAAAATCCCATTCACCATATAAATCAGGGTCATCCTGATTACCCCATATATATGCTTCAGCAAATAATTTCTCAGCTGTATCCTGTATCACCAATTAATCATTTATATCTGATATTAGCAATTTATAAATAGTATCTTTGTTAACAAATGTTGTATCAAAAATTGAAAATTCAAGATACAAAAAATAAGCATGAAAATGGGGGAAGAGTCTTACAAGCAAAGAAATCTGGACAGTTTTCCTGACATATTCGACATCTTCAAAATTATCTATTATCTCTAACTCAGCATCTGTTATTCCCCGTACTACCTAAATTGTATTCATTCAATTTGAAGTATCAACGTTACGGCTCAACAAGATGAGTGAAAATGTGTGAAAAAGAAAGAACAAACCTTTCCATGGACGTCCTTACTCTCTACAGGAAGGATTGCAGGGTAAACTCGCCCTTTTATGCTGAACCTGTGGCTGCACACCAGTTTATTTTTTATTAATTAGTTTGAATAAGAAAGAGAGAATATCTCTGAAGGATGATTGAATTGGATTGGAGTGCCCCTCTTTGAACTGAACAGAGTATGCTCAACAATACTAATCGCATACTTACATGCTGAATTCCTACTTTCTGAAATATGGAAGGGCGTTTCCAGAAAGGAGCAATCAGATTCAGGTCAAAGAATCAGAGAGATAGAAGGAATGAATTCATACTGGTTGGGGAGGAGAGCGTGAGAAGAAGGGGGGACGCGCGCAAGAAGCACGCTGACCACCTCGTCGGCCATTAGGCTTCCGTACACGAACACGTTGTGCTGCCCCACTCCTCCTCCCGCCGCTGCCGCCATTCTCTCTCTCTCTCTCTTTCTGTTTCGAGAAGAGAATCGAGTTGTTGTTTGGATGAGTGCCTGCCTGAACCTGAACTCTGATCTGAAGAAGACTGAAGCAACTAGCAAGCAAGCTGTGATTCACTTCACCTACTCATCAAATCAAATCAACGATATAATAATAATAATAAAAATAATAATAATAATTAACCCCAACCCCAACCCAGCCTCTTTAAAAGACTAAATCATCACTTTATCTCGACCGTTAGATCAATTTTTTTATCAAATCTTAACCATTTATTTTCTCAAATTTATTGATATTTTATGTCAATATTTATGTGGTTATTCAACATAAGCATATGATTGGATGAATTTGTGTTTTGTGTTCCATACCCGATGTAGTGAAAACCGTTGTGAGTTTGTTTGTGACCATCAGATCTTAATCAGATGGTTTCAATGAATTATGGTGCAAAGTTATTTTCAATTATTAATATCAATAGTTAATTAAGAGTTCACTCATTAAATTATAAATAATTTTTCTTTTCTTCTTTAAAAAATTATAATTCTTAATGAAATATTTTATTTCTAATATTAAGATCGTCAAATATAAATTTGTTAGAATTTTCTCTTTATTTTGAGTCACATATTGTTATGGTTTCAATCTTTTTCTTGCTAAAATATGTAAATATGCACTATAAAAATGAAGATGTACAAAAATGATATACTCATTAACTTATACCTTATACCTTATTTTTCATCTCTCTTTGAGTATTCTCAAGAGATCTATTGCCAATTTTATCTCGGCCGTTAGATCAATTTTTTTTTCAAATCTTAGATTTTCATTTAAATTATTACCACAATATCACATGTACCAATAGTTAATGAAGAGTTTAGTCACTAAAATATAAATAATTTTTCTTTTCTTCTTTAAAAATTACAATTCTTAATGGAATATTTTATTTCTCAGGTTAAAATCATCAAATATAAATTTGTTAGAATTTTCTCTTTATTTTGAGTTTCATATTGTTATGGTTCCAAATTTTTTTTTTTTGCTAAAATATGTGAAAATATACTATATGAATGAAGATGTACAAAAATAATACTCTCATTAACTTATACCTTATAGCTTATTTTTCATCTCTCTTTGAACATTCTTAAGAGACCTATTGTCAAGTTTATCTCGGACGTCGAATCAATTTTTTTTGAAATCGTAGCTTTTCATTTAAATTATTACCACAATATCATATAAAGACATATTGTTATGATTCCAATTTCATTTTTTCTTGATAAAATATGTGAATACAAACTATATAAAAGAACATGTAATAAAATGATAAGGACATTTGCTCTTATCATATTCTTTTATCCCTCTTTGAAAGTTCCCAAGAGAACTATTATCAATTTTCTCTCCGCCGTCGAATCAAAAAATTTATCAAATCTTAGCTTTTCATTTAAATTATTATCATAATATCACATTATTAGTTAGATTAATGTTCAGTGTTATATCTCCGAAATGTGAGAACTATTATCTCAAACAAAATTTCAGAATATTGAAAACTATATTATACTTAATGTATTACGGGTTTCATAATAATATACGTGTAATCCATACCATTTTAACATCTAAAAAAAAAATAGGAAAAATAGTAGTGACAAATTTTTGAAGAAAATGAGTAATTTACATTTTCCTATGTAGTATACATATTTTCCCATATATATAATATTAAATATAATTTTTAATTTTTAATTTTTTAAGTTAATCATCTATTATTTAATCTTATGTAGTTTCAACTAAAATCTTCGAAATAAATTATCTTGCATTTTTTTTATGATCTCATACATCTAAGCCTGATTAATACTTAATTTATTTTTCTAATATATTATGTCAAGACATAATGACATAAGAAAATAAAAAACAACAATTTTGAATTCTCATGTATTATTTATGTACTATAGATTTACAAACCTTAATTTTGAATTTTTATAATTGTAAATTATACATTATTAGATTGAAATAATTATTAAAATTGAAATACTCGCCGCAAAGCGCGAACATTATTCTAGTAATAATACATTATTATTACAGTAGAATAGGGAAAAGAAACTGTCGTTGATGTAGTTAAACAAAACATGCAAGCTCAGATCAGGGAAGGACTCTTCCATTGAATTGCTTATATCGGTTCAAAATATGTTTAACCCACATCATATATTTCCTTATCGATGTGTAATGTGTACCAACCGTTCCAACCCTACAGTTCACATGAGCCCTTTCTAGGAGATGATTTTTGAAGTGGCTTCTGGTTTACCCTGAGCCTTAACAGTCAAATCACAAGCCTTATATGAGTCATCTCAAGGGCCTTGTAGAAAAGCCGAAGGGAAAAGGAACGGTCAATGAAGTAGTTTAACAAACCATGCAAGCTTAGATCAGCGGAAAACATGCTAATTCTTCCATTGAATTTCTAATGAAGTTTTAGAACATCAACTAATACAAAACTACATCACATCTTCATCTAATTTCCAACATGAATTCGTGGTTCACTACAATAATAAGCTACAAACTACAATTATAAACATCACACTACTCAACTCTCCCTACTTTTGTCACCAACTGCCTAACCCTATCAAATGTCAATGAGTCATTTCTTCACAAAGACATTTGCTTGAAACTCCCAATTCTATATATATCCATCCCATGGCCCAAGACAAAAAGGACTGAATAGTTGGTTTTGAAGTTCAATCAAAGTGGTCGTAGGAAATTGGAGAAGGATTAGCGGAGTTCTGATTGGTCCGCCAAGCATTGCCTCCATCAGAGCTACTGTTAGAACCACCAACATTGCTATTGTTATTGTTGTTATTATTATTGTTGTTGCCAACAAGATCACCGTCAAGGCTCATCTGTTGCACTTCCTGAGGGGACAAAATCCTTATGCACCTCACACAATTCACGAACTCCCTGTTCATTTACAGATTAAACCAACCTCATTAGCGAGTCCTCTTGTAAAATTAAAAATTAAAAAATAAATAAGGGTAGAATGAATTTAAACTTACTCCCAAGGGTCGTCACCGACAAGTAGAATATCGTCCTCGTGATCCTTGTAGACCAATTTCCATCCGACCCGGCCCCTGTCCTCCAATTGGCCTTCTATACTGAACATACGTGCTAAATCCTGTTTCAACTCCTTATACCCTGAGTACCTCACCATGTCTATTGATCTCCCCACCGCACCACGTTTATACACCTATACCACAACAACAATTTCAACTTGATCATTATATACATAGTTTCTTCAAAAGGAAAAGAGAATAAAATTTGGAATAAATTAATCAAATACCTTGGTGTAAGTGCGCATTCGCTGAAGTGGGGCAGCAGGCGGGGGCCACGAGCTCCTATTCAGCAGCGCGTTTTCATTTATGGCAGAAGAATCCATTGAGTTAAATCCCATATCTGACACCCCAAAAGACTGAGAGACCATGGAAGAGGAAATCTCTTGTGGCTCTTTCAACCCTCCTCCATTGAACTCGCTATTACTAACCAAATTGTTCTCCGAAATATTATTATTACTACGATTATTATTATTATTATGCTGATTATGATATTTATCACCAATTTCCATACCCACATCATTCACCAGCAATTCATCTGTTAACACCCCGTTATTCTCTCCGTTTAATACAAACATCGAATTGTTTATAGGCGTCAGATCTTTGAACACGTTCAAAGGAGAAACAGGAGGGAATCCTTGCCCTAAAATCCCGTCGGCCTGGGAAAGAGACACCGATGTGGCTGAAGAGGAAGTGTCCAAGTAATCCAACTGGACCACATTATTTACGCAATTTTGCGCAACAGCCCCTTGATTTTGCATTTTTGAAATCGGCGTGCAAAGGTTCATGTTATTGTTCGGTTTTTGTGCAAGTTGTTCAGGTGACTTTTCAAGCAGAGGTGGGCTTTCAAGCTTTACAGTGCTGACATGTGGGGCCCTTGTAAATACAGGTTGCGTTAAAATATTTGTGTTATGAGTAGGAGGAGAATTTGAGCAAGAAGGAATATCGTCAGCAAGGACTGACTGTGGGGCCCGGGCTGGTGCGCCACCTGGCGATATAACAATGGTTGGAGCTGCTGTTGGTTGATAGACAGTTTCCGGAACCTTCTTGTGGAGCTGTTGTTGCTGATCTGGCATCATCATCTTTTGCTGGAGGAGCTGCTGTTGCATTTCAAGAAGCGCTTTTTGTTGATCCTGGATATTGATAGCCATTTGTGAAGCGGGTTGAACGGGTTGCTGTAATTGGTTTTGCTGCTGTTGGAGTTTCTGTAGAAGTTGTAACTGAAGTTGATGATCCAGTTGGCCAGGCATCTTAATCTGTTGTTGCTGGAGCTGTGGGATCTGCTGCGGTGCAGATCCCTGTGGCATTTGGTGCGGCATTTGCATTTGGTTATGAACAAGAGGCATTTGTTGCTGTTGTTGTTGTTGTTGCTGTTGTTGCTGATGTTGTTGATGCAACTGATTATGGAGAAGAACTTGTGCGTGAGCTTGCATAGGATTGGTTTGGGTGTGGTTCAATGGCACTATCGTTGGGTTCATCTGTGGCTGTTGAATTTGTGGCTGTTGGTGTGGCCTGTTGAACTGGTTCATCTGATTCTGAACCTTTGTTAGATCTTCCAATGATTGGGGTATCCTTGGAGCAGAGTTACCAAACTGTATATTATTGGTCATACCATTATTATTATTACCATTAATATTACTGTTTTGTTGCATTATCTGATTTTGCAAAGTGAATTGTCTGGATAGATCGGGCGCACCGAGATTGTTAGCCATGGTGGGTCCCGCTAGAGATCTCAGATAGTCGGATTGCATTGTAGATGGTTGGTTTGAAAATGTGGACTGGTTTTGGTTTTGGTTTTGGTTCATATTCATCCATTGGACCAGGCTTAGCCCAGGCATTATACTGCTCTGACTTTGAGGGTCCTTTATGCAAATTTCCTCACCTAGCCATGGCATAGCTCTCTTTAAGAAAGTCTCCATCTCCAAAGACTCATCATCTGTTCAATGATAATTTTTTGTCAGCTTAAAAAATAAATATTTATATTTTTTTAAGAATAAGGAAATATGATGATGCAAAAAAGGACCTGGTCTAGGGCGTTTAGTGGAGAAGAAAGGAGGGGGGCAAATGAAAAAAGGAGCAGCAACAGGCTCAATCTCCCAAAGGGAAACCCTGCTTCGCCTCTCACCAGCTGCTGACTCATCCCACCCCACCTATTTCATTCAATAAATTAAAATTTAATGAAAAATACAAAATAAATGAATTAAGATGTGTTGATTTGGTGCTGCTTTTAATTGAATGGGAACCTGCAAGTTGCGCCACTGGGAGTTCTTCCACCTAATGGGATCTAGGTCGCTAATACCGGTTATTGTACCCATGTACCTGAAATAAGCATCCAACAAAATTTATGTCAAACTAGCAACATGATATAAATGCACCAAACTGAGTTAAGTCAACGATGATATGATACCTTCTAGTGCCCAACTCTTCGGTCTCAAACATCATGCGAAAGCGCATGCCAAGAGAGAGATTGTGACCATACACTGCCTTTTGATACTTTGCAAACGGAATCACAAACTCTGACGGACTCGCCCTTCAAAAGAAAAAGCACAAAATATTAGGACAACTTTACAGCGAGAAGCATAAAAAACTTATATTTTAACATAATGAAACAAAAACCTGGGGTTGTAAAAAATGGTGAAGGGACTATTATTGGCAGCAGCATGAGCAGCCGCAGCGAGAATGCCGATATGCATGCTGTCACTTGACAAAACCGACGATGATATGTTTGTTGGTTGTCTGTTTGCTCTCCTTATTCCCAATAATAATTGTTGCTTCTCATCCCTTTTTTCCACAAGATAAAAAACGCATTATTAATAATACAGTTGCCAAAAATGTATAATAGACAAATTAAATATAAAGAGAGATTATGATATACCTGACAAAAATAACAGAGTCGCCAGCAAAGAGTCTCTTCCCGCTTACAAATAAGCTCCAACCTGTTGTTAGTAAGTGACGTTTCGGTTGACCTGACAAAATTAAAGAAAAAAGGAAATTAATAATGCTTATTATACACACATCTAAAGCTAAGCTAATAAAAGTTGCATGTATATGTTTATTAAATAACTTTACCTCTATATATATGGCGGAAGGTCCATAAATTGTCATGCAAATCTTTTGCTTGAATTTCTTGAGCAGGTGGTTGCAAAGAAAAATCCTACATGAGCCCTCCAAATATTACATAAAATAAAAATTCAAACATGTGGGGAAAAAAGGAACAAAAATATAAATATATGAAAGGAGAAAACATACGAGAGGAGGGAATATTTTCTCAGCAGCACGGCGCGGCACTGAGAATCCGCCATGTGTACTCGTGTCACTGGCTGTTAATGTTTTACAGAAAAACTCTGTTTGTGGTCTTGCTTGCTTCAGAGCTAGCTCTGATAGTTGCAATGCCTCCTTCTCATACTACGATCAAAAACAGAAATAATGATTACTAGACGATTAGTACAAAATTTGTAAAATAATAATGGAGAAAAAGAGAATTGTGTACTAACAGAAGTAACAGGTTGGAGAGTCATTTGAGCGTATACTTCATCTGTCTCTGTATCGGCCTATAAAATAAACCAAAAAAATTTAAAAATAAATAAATAAATTAGTTCAGTAAGCGCAAACATACTCTGCGAAAAGATTGAAAAAATAGGAAATGAAAAGGGGAGGTAAGAAGTAAAAACTATAAATTACATGTAAAGTGACATTATGAAGAAGGCATATCAACTTGGCAGGAAGATTAGGATAGTTTGGTACATGCGCATCAATATCCTTTTGCATAGAAGCCGCCACCTATCATTACAACAAATCACATTAAGTGTAATGATTAATAAGGAACCAAAATAAACACACAATATTTTGAAATGGAAGAAAAGAAGAATACCTGCTCACTATGTCCTTGAGGGAAATAAACAACAAGGCTACCGACCGGCGGCAAGCTGACAAGTGGGCCCGCACATGCATGCCACAGCTCCGAATTTATCGTCTTTTTCACTGCTTTATGTCACGAGATCTTATTGAATTAGTCATTTATACACCATTAATTACAAGATATTATCCTAATCTAACCGTATGCCCTCAATTTATATTCCTAATTTTACAGCTCCAGAAACTCAGATTCTAACTCTAATATAAGTGTCTTGACCACTCAAAATCCAGCTCAATAGTCCCTCCCATTACTCGAAATGTACAAATGGGATAAAAAAAATGCAAGTAAATAACAAGTCAAATGTTAAACCTTCACATCCATTGGTTGTCGCGGCCGGGGAACCGCCCCCTGTCGGAGCTCTCATCTCTCTCTATAATCAGTCCCAAAGAGGATTTGGCCTGTGCTGAGCTAGATTTTAGGTTCGTCAGAGGAGAACGGAGCTAACCGGCGACATGAGAGGCGGAGGGAAGAGCGGAGCAGAGGGGGAAGAGAGAAGGGGACAGGGGGAGAAAGAAGGTCGCCGACAAGAGAGAGACAAGGAAGCAAGAGCTGGGCGACCAAATACAAACACACACTCTAGACCACACCACACCACAACAAATTCAATTAAAAATACTACAGAGAGGGAGAGAGAGGGAGAGACGTAAGAGAGATGATGAGACAAGGAAGAAGACCCGCAGGAGTTGAAATTGAAATTGAAAACACAGACACCAACTTATTCGGCCAGTAGGATTAGAGCACGTCAGCCTAGTGAGCGACGTGTTATGTTTTGACTGGGTCGGCGATCCAATAACTTGTTCTCGGCGTGGACGACTGACTCTCTCACTCTGCCCTCTGGAGAAGTGAAAAAGAGTGCATCTTTTTTAATCATATTCTTTTTCTTTGTTTTGTTTTGTTTTATTTCATCTTTTTCTTCTCCTTTTTACTGCTCACGAAGTGAAAAGAGGTCCCCACCATTGTTCTTTTTCTTATCATCTCTTTAGATTCTCTGTGGCCAACTCTGTACTTCCAGGTCATGTACGCGTGTTGGCACTGCATTGGAGGAGGGTTCGACTGCTGAGTGTTTAGCATCAGACTTTGGTCACACTTTTTCGTTTTGTTTTTCTGTTTTTTTTTTTACATTTTGATCGAAAGGAGCCTTTTTCTATTTTTATGATGGAAATAAAATGATGACTTTATCTTTATGCATCTCTTATCTATTCTATTGATGGAGGTTTGGGGTCTAAAAATTGACATGAACAATATTAATTATTAATTAATTTTCATAATTGTGAGAATTAAATGATTGTTTGAGGGAAAGCTAGGAAGGGAAGAAGAGTGGGCGGATGGCCAACTCCACTTCTCTTCTCTTCTCCTCTGCTCTTCCATATTATTATCACCTGTAACTATAAATGCCCCTCTTACTGGTTTTACAGCTTTATTTACCCAAAAAAAGTCATTTCTAGTGTGTCACTACATATCAACATCATACAAATGCAGTACCCGCAAGCATATCTCAGTGCCTGAAGAAGTACGCATTTGTTTCTCAAAAAAAAAAAAGAAAAAAAAGAGAAGAATTGCGCACAAAATGAATTATGAAGTAATTAAATATAAAAAATACCCCGCATGACAAATTGTACACAGCTTGTGCCTGAACTGAAAAAAGCGAAATCATGAAAAAACACAACACAACACAATGGTTGGTACATTCAAAATTCAAAAAGAATCATCCGCCGTGTCTGAACGCCGCTAAATATTTTTCTCATGGGATTGTACATTGCCACGTGGGCCTGAACCATTTGAAATGTTGCCTTGTTCCGGCCATGTGATGTGATCATGTGGGACTGGGGAAAGATACACCAAGGTCCAATAAATTTTATGTATAAAAACATTGCATTTCTCGAATCATTTTATTTTATAACATCAATTACTAAAAATTGTTTATTTTTAAGCCATGCAGGACATCAATTTTGTTTCAGGAATTTTAAAGTTGATTTAAAATTCACAAAATATTGATTTTCTTATTATTAACACATTAATTTTTCTCAGTAGTCACGGATCTAGAGTGCCTCATTAAATGGACCAATATTATTATCATGCAAGAAAATAATGATGGGTAATGACGTGGCCATATTGTCGTCGGGTGGGTCCCCCTCAACCACGTGACAACTTGACCTTTTTTGACTTACTTATTTTCATTTTTATTCGGATAAAATAAAACGAAAATTGAATTACGAGAAAAAAGAAAGAAGAATATTGGAGAGAAGAAGGGGTCCAGTCCGGAAAATGGGCAGGCCAGTGTGGGTCCAACCTCCTTGTATTACGTGGCCTGCCTCCTAGGCCTATGTCAGCCAACGTGGACTTCCTTATCGACACTCCCCAAATCCTAATATTTTCATTTGCTTTTTTCTTTTGTTCATAAAATCAAACTCAGACCCTAATTATTTTCTTAAAAATTAGATAATAAAATCATCAGCTAAGGAGCTGAGACCCTTTTCCGACATTTACATGCTTTGCGGTTCCGGCGCCGAATGGCCCGAGTGAGATCTTTTGCGTGAAATAATATTATTCTCCATTACTTTTGAATCATAATAGATTAAAAGTAGGCATTAGGTTAGAGAATTAGTTAATACTTGCGTCAGATGCACCAAAGGGAACCACTTTTTGTATTTTATTCTGTTTTTTTAATCTCACCTCCAATAATATTGTTAGCTTGAATCTAGTGTTGTGCTTCCGGTGGAATAATTAGATACCTGCTTATTATTAAAAAGAGCAAATGATTTCTTCGTTTTGATGAATGTCAAAAGAGAACAAAATTAAATGATACTCATTTGAAATTGGAATTTTCTTCTACAAAATAATATTTATTTGGGAAGCTTCAAAAGAAAATGTAAGAAACTAAATTATATGTTTTGTGTTTGTTTTGATTGATATCATACATTTTAAATGTTTGAATTGGAGTAATAAACAATTGTAAGCATATTGAATTGTATGTTTTTGAGTAAATATATTGAAATTATACATTTCAAATGACAATTGCAGATATTGAAACTGTAGAAACAATATTAATAACATTGAAAATATATAAAAAAAAAAAGCATCTATAGTGTGAAATGATAGATGGGACGGCGATAGTACGGCACGGGAGGAATAATACAATACAAGTCAGAGTCAGACTGCACCACCGCTCACGCTCACGCTCACTTTCACTCACCCACCACCGTGAGGAGAGGAGAGAACAGAGCAGACCAAAACAGAGCCGGTGCAGTGCAGCGCGCAGCTCAATATATTCTCCCTCTCCCTCTCTCATTTCTAATCTAATGTTATTTGTTATTTGTAAGTCGCATTTCCTCAAAAGAAACGATTTGAGGACAGTTTTTACTCCAATGTCTCTCTTTTTGGGGACATTTTTACATTGAACTTTGCGTCTACCAGGCACGGGTCCCATGTTGTCTTGTGCTCTCTAGTTTCCAAAAAAAATGTCACATATTTGATATCGAATATTATTTCCTTGTTCAAAATTGTGAGATTTAGCTGTGAACTTGTGAGTGAGGATGTTGAAATCAATTAATGGCTTCCCTGGCCTTGTGTCACTTCAGTGTCCGTCCAGTGCCTGATTAGGGGAACACTCCAAATTCTCATGTCTCCTCTTCCCTTTGTGATCTCTGCATATATGCCCTACCAAATTATTACCGTAATTTGTTTTCTTAAATTGTACTAATAAAAGGAAACTACTATAGAATAATGATATCATCATGTTTGAAGAGCATGGTAATTAATGGTCATCATTAACCATTGCCGCTGGGTCAGCTATTGCTCTTATTCATATAAACAACTCGGATGCAATACAATCATATATAGTATAGTAGAATAAAAAACAAAACAATAAAATACTGGATGGTACTCATATATAGTATGTTAGTATAGTAGGATATAAAAAGATTAAAACATTAAAATCCACAAAGTAATAGTCCCATTAGGAGCATCAGAGATCTATAATTGAAGAGCAACGGCTGGTATGAATGATGATTAGAGGAGGCAAGTAATGTGATGTAATTAAGGTGGCTAGCATGTCTATGGTATAGGTTGGAGATTCCTCCATTATTATCTACCTCACGTCATTATTTTCAAAAGCATGTGGATAGATGCTTCTATATCTTAACCATATTCCCCATATCTCTAATTATTTTATTTTTTAATAAAATGTTTGGTTCTATTATAATTCAAGAGCTGTAAGACTACATGTTGATATGTTTTTCCATCAAAAAAAGACATGTTGATAGTGTCATGTTGAGTTGTACAATGTACATGTTCTCAAAGACTACATGAAGACATGAGAGATGAATGGCTGTTGTGTTCGTACAGTTGGACCAGGAGATAACCCCAAAATCTGCATTTAAAGTGGAAAATCCAAAATAATGTGTGTCCACTCCACTCTGACTGTGAAGTTGACGACTCAATGGTCGGTGGGCCAACTCCTCTTCCCCTTCCTATTAAATCCATCAAACACGTGGGGCGGTTATGTTGGTTGGGTCCTTCTTTCCTCGTTCGTCGTTCCATTTGGCTTTGTATGTTTATGTTCAAGTATTTCACTTTCAACCATGATAAACTTCGACGTGTTGTACCAGTTTGGTAACACGTTCAAATCGTGTTCAATTTGACTCGTAAATTCTACGATTGATTAGAGGACTCTGATTTAACCCCTGATAAAGATTGGTACACTGAAGCTGGTCAAGAATTATTAACCACACACATGAAGAGAATATTTGCACAATCAAAGATTGGACACCATTACGAGTACCAATACATTATTATTATCTCAGACTTTATCCCTTGCCAAATTCTTTTAATATACTAATGAAATCTAATCCAATGATATGGTACAAATTTCCAATAAATTATATATTTATTATTTAACAAGTAAACAAATAAACACATTTCAAGATATAATTGCGCAGATCATATATCATTATTTCCAGTCTTTTTTTCAATTGAGTGAATCTCTGTCAATTCATCCGCCTCCGAATTTTCAAATAACCAAACTTGCCGGCACCAGGCGAAGACCCCTCAAAAATAATAGGAAGATATCCCGTTGCAGCCTTGTATCTCTGTTGAATCTGCTTGCAATAATCATTCAAATTTAATAAATGTGAAAGATAAAAAAATTCTCGAATAAAATAAGATCACAAAATATTACCTCAAGAATTTCCTGACTGCTTCTGATGCAGTTTCGACCGATCACACAGACTGACCCTCCTGAGCCGCCACCTGTTATTTTCGCACCGAATAAGCTTGAATTATCATCATCATGAGATGATTTTCTGTGTTGCATTTCCTGCACCAGGTTCACCAATCTATCCGTCCCGTCTGAACCCAGTCCACACGCACCATAGCTGTAATGACACTGTCACAATAACCAAACGTACAAAACATATTAATTTATTATATTTTATAATTTATTATTTTAGTGTTAGTTTTGTTTTAAGGTTATTAATATTTGCAATGATGTATGTATATACCTGATACATGAGTTCTCCAAGAGCTGAAAGTTGCTCGTCTGTCTTAGCTGCTGTTAGTAATGCTTTGAAGGCCTACATTTACATAATATAAAAAACATATAAAATTATAATATACACAATTTTTAAAATAAAAGAAAACTCAGAAGTAATTAAAAGATATGACCTCAACACGGAAATTTTCGTAAATAGGATGTCTAGTAGGGGCTTTGACACTATAAGACCGCTTTGGATCTACAACTGTGACTTTATCATTATGGTCCCCGTATTTTTTCAAAAACTCGTCTCCAGTAATACTCTCTGGGAGATCTTTCGCATAAACACCCTCATATCTACATAACATACATATTATAACCCAACAACTTAGTCTCCACACATCAAAACATTCATGAATCTTATATACTATCAATTTATTTTTTTTATTTTTTGTTGGATATGATTGTAATTTCATAATTTGTAACCTGTGAGGTGTGAAATTGCAGAGATATTGAAGCGAGGCCTCAGATTTGAGAAGCTCGATTGAATGCCCTTCATACTCGTCAGAACCGTCAGAACTTGAAGACATTCTAGAAGCTTGTGACTTTATCATTTTTCTACCCATGTAGGTTCCCACTCTTACCGATCCATAGTCCGTCCCACCAATACTATACAAATCATATCAAATAGTCGATTAAAATGTTAATGAAAAAGGTTGAATGCATACGAGTTAAAAAATATTTGTTTATTTAGGATGTACCTGTGACGGATTCCAGAGTCGAGACCCCAGAAACGGATGTGAGTTGGGATGGTCACCAATTCTTTCACCTCAGCTGGCTGAATAAACAATAATAAGAATAAAATATTATTAAATTGTTTGTTTATCAGAAATGGTAATATTAGTTTTTTCAGGGGTATGAAAGGAAATGTGCAAACCTGACAAACCATGGCGAGTAATTTGTTGGCTTCACCACATGCTGACGTCATCTGATCCATCACACCACAAGGCGCTCCTACTATGTGATTCTCTACCTATACAATAATAATATAAGTTCAATTTTATAAGCATGAACAAATTTTTGATAAGTTAGTTACAGCACATTAATTAGTAAAATTTTGGGGCAAAAAACACTGATTTATACCTTTTGACAAAGAATTGCGAGCTCCCTAGGTTCAATATTCAAACCTTAGAAAAAAAATAACCAAATTGAAGACATTCATAATATGGATAAACAATATTCATAAAATAATCAAATATTTTAAAAAGAAAAAAGAGAGAAACCATGAGCAGCAGCAATGGCAGACATGGTGGCAACCTCGACTGAAGCAGAAGAAGAAACACCCTTCCCTTCCGGTACCGCTGATGACACCTGTCATTCAATTTTCATTTTCTTTTTTTTAGAAACTTAAAATTAAATTAATCATTATTTCTTGTCTTTGAATTATGTATTTAAAGAAAATGTACCAGTATGGATATGCTGTCGGTGAAGCGGACACCAAGCTCAGTCATCAAGACAAGAATCGTCCCAGCCACATATGCAGCCCATCTGATACAAACACAAGAATAAACATTAAAAATAAGAAAAAAAAAATATTGAATGAATGTGTTTTTAAGTTTGAAATTTGAATAGAGAAGGATAAAGAGGAAGAGAGAGAGACGGACTTCTGAGAGGGATCTTGAGAGAAGAATTTATTAGCCTTGTGATATGAAATAGGCTGGTCCCCTCCTTCCATTAAATCTGACAGATCCATGTCAAATGTCGGCGCCCGGTTACTCAACTCCGATCCAAACGAAACCTATTCAAACAAAAACATACAGAAAATAAGCAAATTAAAATCAAGATAAAAAAAAAAAGAAACTAAAAGACAAAAAAAGTGAGCATACAATTTGAAGGACAGGAATGGGGCCTTGTCCTTTATCAAGCTGCCTAGCCTGAGCGTGCTTCCACAGCTTATGTCTCATAGGATTGTTCCTCTGAACCGCCACGTGGCACGCCTCTCTTATCGGCATCTATTCACCCCAACATATAAATATTCAAATAATATTATTACAACAATATAATAATAATAATAATAATAATAATATAGTTATAAAATAAATAATAATAATAAAATAATATCCCTCTTCAATAATAATAATAATAATAATAATAATAATAATAATAATAATAATTTAGTACTTGTAAAACAAGGCTGCCGGAGTAATCAGCAATGCCGCCCATGACGTCGAGTCTGCCCGGAGCTCTGGCCACAAAAATATCGTCCTCCCAATTAAACAACGCAGAAGCCGCCGCTCTCTCTCTCAATTTTCTCTTCTCAGGACTGTTCACATCCGAAGATGCTGCCAAACCCGATAAGCTTTTCAAAAACGCCATCGTGTCTGACAACCCCTGCATGTCCCCACTCACTATCTCAAAATCCCCCACACACGACCTAAAAAGTATTTTGTTAATAGATTTCAATTTAATTAGGGGAAATTTACAGAAAATACCCTAACTTTTCTCAATATTACACATAACTCCCTAGGTTTTCAGATTTTCAAAAAAAAAAACTATGATAAACTCTTCACTTTCAAAAAAAAACCTCCATCCAATTGAAAAGTTTATCATAGTTTTTTTTTAAAATCTGAAAATATAGGGTTTTTTTTGTAATATTCAGAAGATTTTTTTTTTTTTTTTTGTAAATTCCCCTTAAATTAAACATAATTTTTTTTTTGGAACTTACGATTTGGAAGAGGGAGAGGGAGAGAGAGCGGTGGGTGACTTGGCGCGGACGCCGATTTCTTTCTCGGAGAGAGAGTACCAATCGGGGACGCCAACGTCTCGACCCGGAGCTCTTTGTAATTGGTAGCCTAATACTATCGCGTCTCTTAGTCTCCTCGCTCCGCTCAACTTTATTTTAAAAATAATTTTATGTTGTTTATGTATTTATTTGTTTGTATAAGTTTAGTTAATGATAATGGTACTGGTTTGAAAGTACCTTATCGGAAGTGTGTTTCTTGCCAACTGCGGTGTCTTGTAATATGCGGGCCACCACCTAGAGAGGCAAAATTTAGTTTTTTGTTATAATATGTATAACAACATTTTTTTGTAATAACTAAAAAAATAAAAATAATAAAGAAATACTTGGCCGCCATTAATTCCCTGATCGTAGCAGGGCGAAAGAGTTAAAGCACGTTCTAAATACGGCTTCCATTTTCCTGTCAGTAGATCTCTCCTTATCATCTCAACTCCTCCCTGATAGTACTGTTACAAATTAAAAAGAATAATAATAAGATGAGAAAATTATGAAATGCGATGTTTAATATAAAAATAGAATAATTTTATGAGAAAGATTAAGGACCTCAAGCATATTTCTCAAAAAAGGCTCTTCGTTGAAATAATCCCTACGTACAAACACAAACGGCAATTTGTATGCTAATGCCTCGCTCACGGTGCCGTATCCGATTTTCCCTGCAATGAAAAATAATTTAATATATTATAAATCAAGGTGTTTTGCGTAAAATTGAAAAAGAATTGGGTTTTTGTGAAAAAAAATCTACCAAGCATGCAGTCAGATGCGGCAATAAGATCAGGAGTATAGACATCCTTTGCAAGCTTCATGAAATTTGGAGGCAGTTCTTGATTTTCTGAGGCGCCACATACCTTAGAAAAAGAAAAAAAGTATAATTGGATGTATTAATTTACATGTAATTAAAAAGCAACTTTTAAGTTATGATGAGTAATTTACCAGGCAAAGCCAACCTTCTGGTAAACAGTCTTGCTTTAGATTCCATCCTGCTGGCTGTCAAACAAAAAAAAAATTGAATAAAAAACATTTATATGTTTTTTAAAAGAGAGGTATAAAATACTTAGTTTTGCGAATAAAAAGGCAGGATTATTTACCTGTCCTCCAAAATTAAAGATGACTACTTTGACATCTTCACCAATTCCAAGTTCCTTTCTCACCTGTTTAATCAGTTTTAGCAATAAACATAAGTAAAAGAAAGAAATATAAGCTAAATTGAATAAACTTCAAACTTTATTTTATTAAACTTACTTCAGATCGAGATTTATGTATTCTTCTGACCACCAGTGGCACATCAATTACATCTCGGAAAGCTGGCACTGCACAAAACAAAAATCAATTTCAGTCAAAATAGGAACAATATTAAAACTTTTTTTTTTGAGATAGTAAGAACAAAATTGAACTTAAAGTAGAAATAATAATAATAAAATAAGGAAGTGTGAACATACTAGGGCAATAGCCAGGAAGTCTAAGCAAGAATACACAATGGGAATAATCTTCTGCTATCTGCAAATTATAAACCAAATAAGATGCTCAAAAACGAAATAAATAAAAGAAAAAAATTTGAAAGCAATTATCTAAAAGATTAAGGAGAGAAATGTAAAAAACGCACCTGCCAGACAATGGAGCGGTGATGATGACCAGCTGCCATCACATACTCTGAATATATAAAATCCCAACTAAAAGAAAAAAATAAAAGGAATTAGATTAAGACAACTATATCGTAAAAAATAAAGTAGAAATTAAATATTTATAAAACTATAAATTGACATAAAGTAGAAACAAATATTTAACCTGAAATTTGTGACACAAACAGAGCGAATTCCAGCATCTGCAGCTGCTCTGCATGCTACTGGAACCACATCTGAAACCTACCCCAAAAAAATAAATTATTACAAAACCATTATATCAATGAAAAATTCAAAAAAAAATTATAGAATGAAGAAAAAGGGAATTAATGTAAAGTACCACAAGATCGGCTTTGATGGAGTTGAGCCATTCAACTTCTGTGGCCAAAATTGAGGCACGTGGAACCACAGCTGTCTGATGATACTGTTTTATCAAAATAAAAAATAAAAAAATATATTTTATGAGAATTTTGTACAGTACAAAAATGACATATAATTTAGTAAATAATATGTAATTAAAAGTACCTTTTCTAGAGAGGCAAGTCGATCGACTGTTAAAGCATCGGCTTGCACAGCTCCACAGTCAAGTAACACCTGTTATTTTATAATTATCACTTATCAGCATGACGTCGTATTAACGATGGTTTTGTATTTGCCAACAAACATCAAAATATAACTCGTGTCAAGATTAATTTAAGAAAAATAAAATATTGTTAATAAAGCTGACCTTGCGAATATGGAGATTGGGAGACTGAATCTCGGTAGTAAAGACAAAATCAGGAGCCCCAGTGACCACATGCACCTCATGCCCTGCTGCTACTAGATGCCTTACTACCTGATATTTATTTAACAAAACAAATAATATTTAATTTTAACTTGTCTAATTGCCAATAATAAACAATGCAGGCTTCTGAGGGTTGACTCAGCAATTAAATTAACACACCAATGTGACTATCTAATCATAATTCAGATAAATCAGGAGGAATTGTAAGTTCCCCTTGTTCACAACAATAATGATGGTTCCAGTTTATCATGAATTGAAGCCAATTTGAGAGCTCAATTACGGGAGGAAAGACTAGAATTGAATTATACTAGTTTCATGCTGTGATCAACGGAATCCAACTTGACAATTTCCCAATTTTCACTCAGCAATCAAACAATTTAACAACCATGATCCACGAAAGAGTAAAACTCTTTTGCAAATTGAACTGGATTGTACCTCGACAACTCGTGTGGCGTGGCCAAATCCATGGCCAGTGACGTAATAAGCAAATACGAGCTGCTCCCTCGAAACGGCTACTAATGCCTCCTCCTTCATTTCGTCAAACCTCATTATCCCTCCCTTCTTCGCTCCTTCGTCTACCTCAATTTATCTTCAAACGAACAACAAAAAGGAAACGATCACCGATTAAGGGATAAGGAGAGTTGTTTTTTCCAAATAAGTTGGGGTTTAACTTTTAAGACGGGACAAACAACAAATCTTGTGTTTTTCTGGGGATGTGATGGTTTATAAGCTTCTCATTACACGATCTCTGTGGCCAGCATCAACTTATAAACCGTCAAGTGTGTTTTAAACTAATGGCCAGTGAATAGTTTCGCGGGTTACACAGAATATAAGGCCACAGAGTGAATTGGAGAGTAATAATAAGGCGGGTCCGGATCGTACCGGACTCTGTTTCTTCCCATAACTTGACTTATCCAGTGGGGATAAATTTCTGGATAGGCTCGATTTGATCAGAACAAACCTCGTAGTGTTGCATGTAACGGGTCAGATACAAGTAGATTCTAAGATCGTAACACTGAGTTGAATTATGCAAAACAAGAGTTTAGTTGAGGTGTTTAATGTTGAAGAGATGGTCAATTTTAAGTGTATCATATCGTATGATCTTCCAATAAACAACTTGCATAAAGATAGTTTTTTGTTGTTTTTTATGTAATTAAAATTTTATTATTCCAATAGTATACAGAAATTATCGTATTCTGGCGCCTTAGAGTCAACTATAGATAAAATACAATAATTTTACCAAATATTGAACCTAAGTATTGTAAGATCATTGAACTACTGAGTAGGTGTAGGCATGTTTTTTTTGTCCAATTTTTTTCGAAGGATTTTTCCAATTTATTGTATCTTCAATCATGAATCATGATCTATTGTATTATAGTACAGTACACCCAGTTTGTGTTATAAAATAAAACTTTGCTAAATACCAAAAAAACATGTAACCATCGAGAAATTTGGACTTTTTTTTTGAAGTGGCCAAAAAAAATAAAATAATTAAGAGAATAGTCTAGTTTTGAAAATATTTGCAAAAGTGGCTGTGAAACTACCTTAGTTTCGTCCAGTAACGGGGCGAAACAGAGTTTCGCCCAGTGATTGAGCGAAATTGACACTGTTCACACTGTTTCGCCCAACTACTGGGCGCCCGGTTAAAAAATTTTTTTTTTTTTTTTTGCCCATTTCGCCCGGTGACTGGGCGAAACTGGCACTGTTCATACTGTTTCGCCCAGCAGGCACTGTTCAAAAAAAAAAAAAAAATTTTTTTGCCAGTTCCGCCTAGTGAAAAAAAACATTTTTTTTTTGCCAGTAAAAATAATTCTAAATATTTCATTTATATGAGCAAAGAATCAATTGGAGGCATAATCATATCATTTTTCTTTAGAGTTTTGCATATATAATAATAACATATAGATAATTGAAAACTCATAATCCAACTAATTGAGTGCATTTGTTAATTGAAGGATTATAATCTCAAATCACATTAGTATTTCTTTTATTTAATTAATAAATATATACGCATAATTTGTCTGTTGCTCTCACAAAATATTGTCAGATAAATAAAGATATTGAAGAAATAAGGAACATAACAGATATTTTTCACATGAGAAACAGGTATTGAAGAAATAAGGAACATAATTTGTCTGTTGCTCTAGAGAAAAATGATATGATTATGCCTCTAATTGATTCTTTGCTAATATAAATGAAATATTTAGAATTATTTTTACTGGCAAAAAAAAAATATTTTTTTTACTGGGTGGAACTGGCAAAAAGAAATTTTTTTTTTTTTTTTTTTTGAATAGTGCCTGTGTGAACAATCCCAGTTCGCCTGATATTTTTTTTTGACTGGGCGGAACAGTGCCTGTTTCGCCCAGTAGTTGGGCGAAACAGTGTGAACAGTGTCAGTTTCGCCCAATCACTGGACGAAACTGTGTTTTGCCCCGTTACTAGGCGAAACTACCCCAGTTTCGCCCAGTGGCTGGGCGAAACGGCCACTTTTGCAAATATTTTCAAAACTAGGCTATTCTCTTAATTTTTTTTTTTTTTTGGCCACTTAAAAAAAAAAGTCAGAAATTTGAGCTTTTCTGATTTTCTGAATATGTTCTTTTACAGAGCTGTAGGCATGATTTTCCAACTGAATAATAATAACAAGAGGCATTGGAATGACACCAACATGGTATTTTGATCAATCAGTTTTTATATACAAATTTAAAGCACAATCCCTAAAAAGCTCAAGTCTGTAAAGAAACTTATTATGAAGTCTAATTAAAAAGAAAACTGTAAAAACCTAAGTCATTTCTACACCATTTTTGTAATGGTTGGTGAAAAAAACTATGATCACATAGCCTATTCAATCTCTCTAAAGTTCATCTCCTAGTTTGAATTCTCTAATTATAAGAAAAATTGGCCTCGCAATTTGCAAATACACCCCTACAAACTGCCATATTTGATCATATCTCCTCAGCTAGCTTAATTACATATCACCTCATGAATAATAAATGCAAACATGAAGCTTGCATTACAGGGGCATCTATGCAAAATTCCACAAATCAGCGAGACGGCATGAGAGAGTTGGTAGAATTAATTGAGGCCCCAGGTGCCATGCAATGATGGTAGAATCCATCATTACCTCCATTTCCACTGTAAATGGAGGTCTCCAGTTGTTCGGTTTCTATTTCCATTGAAGTATCTTCTTCTTCTTCAGACTCCATTGGGCCTTGTTGTTGTACTATAGATTGATTGAGTCGCTCCATTTGATGAGAGGTTGGATAGTTTGTAGCCATTTGTGTAGCGAGGAGCGGGACCCACGGTACCACTGCCAGGCTGTCGTTGCGTACCAGCGACTTGTCCTCCAAGCTTTGGATGATGCCTTGATGGAACACTTGATCTGCAGAGAGATATTCAGAGATTTACTTATTCAACAAGAGGCACACTGGTACCACAGCGGTACTGGTACGGATAGAGTAAACAAACAGACTATACAGTTTGTGAAAAGAAATGAAGAACTTAGAACTTACTCTTGAGGCAATGTACCAGCTCTGGACTGACAAAAACAGAAGAATTTGATTGCACTGGAGTAAAATTGAGAATTGTATCTGACGGATTGTAGAGCACAATGGATCTATCCTCACTTGAACTTGAGGTGAGTGGAGGTAATCTTTCACTTTCATCCATCATTAATTCAATTGCGGGCCTGTCGCCATTAACACTAATCGGCTCGCTTGATAGTTGTTGCTCCATCGGTGAATCGTTAAATGCAACACGTTGTATTGAAGGAGGGAGCGTTGGGTCCTGTACATGAAAGGTTTCACAGCTCAGGTGAGAAATTAAGCTTCAATTCACTTGTCTAAAAGCAAAATTATCAGAGCTGATTTGTTTTCTAATTTCCCGTTTATCCTTCATCCGGATAAGTTTAAACTCAAATATGGATAAACAAACTTGTTACTGTGACAAAAAGTACGACGAAGCTAAACTAAAATGACATGAGCATCAAACAAAACCGACTTCTGATGGTGAAAATGTAATAATCCATGGAACAATTGGGGTCGGAAGTAAAGAAAGACGAGAGGAAATGGTGAATTGAGTCTAACCAATCGCCTGATCTTGGCGCCTGGGTGGGAGAAATCCTCAATCGGCTCATCGATCTCCTTCCTCTTTGCCATCTTTCGCTGGGATGGAAACCTCTGGAACGAAATCACCGGTGAGAGGGAAAGGTAACGGAGTTTCATGCCCAGCTGAAATCCAGGATTAGTTAAGAACACGGAATGCAAGTCTCAGATAGCCGAGAAAGGGAATTTACGAACCCGATAATTGAAGTATCGCACTCTCAACCGGATAAGGAAAATTCTGGACCCGAGAGTGGAAATCCTAAACCAAAATAACAAATCAATATTGCAAAAACAGTAGTTGATGTGTAATTCCTAGTCGGAAAAAATAGAGACTAGACATTAGTCGCATATAGTCGGTCATAATATATAATAATAATTTTAATATTTTTGATTATGTTTAGTAAAAATTGATGGATTAATTATGGACAATTCTCCACATCATCAATCTGTGGTACATTTATAGAATAATTAACATAGTGATATTGTTGTAGATTGATATAGAAAATCAACGATCTTTTAAAATCAGAATATTCATGGGGTTGTTTATCAAAAATAATTTGCGCTGACATATCAAAATCTACAAAAAATATATTAGGCTCAAAACATGAATTTCCATTTGTATTCACAATCCTTGCTTGAAACGACTAATCACCTATTTTTTGAATGTCACTAAGTACGGCGATTTTGGAGGAATCTGTTAATGGCCACGTATTTTCCTTCGATCAACAACAAAATATTCAATGACATATCAAACTTTATTTTTTCTTTATATTTGTCTACAAATGTTCTTCGTGACCTCAAGTTTTGAATTTATAACTTCAGTTAATTCATTGTTTTTATCTCTGTTTACTTTATTTTTGCTTTGTTTCTCTCTATAAATCAGTTTATACTTTTTTTTTGTAGTTTTTCGATTTTGTTATTTACTACTTAATTGTTCATGTACTCTTTTATTTTGATTTAATGAAATTTCTATAGGCATTCCGCCTATCGTATCTCAAATAAATTATATTGTGTTAAAATAACATGATTATCATTCAAAATAGAAATAATGAGAATATTTTATGTATGAATTGATTTTCTTTTGTAATGTATTTCACCACGAGAAAGAAATACTTCAGATTTTATGTGGACTTGTTTTCTTTTGTAATGTATCCACAATTTTTTTCAATGGAAAAAAATATATTAATGATATATTTATCAAAACAATATAATTTTCATAAATATCAATCATAACAATATAATAAATCAAATGTATATAAGAAATAGATACACAAATTTGATCTCATAATTAGATAATAACCCGAGAACTAAAATCTGGAAAACGAGATCAGAAATACCCAAACCCAAACCCGATAATAAAAAGATGGGAGCCCGAGAAATGAAATCTCGTATTATCTAAAAACCTGGAATATCTATCCTCCTCGCCCCCAAAACCCAAACCCATTCATTCCCTCCAAAAACCCTTGTTTACTTCCTCCTCCGTTCCTCATGGCCGCCTCCTCCGTCGCCGGAGAAGAGGTCTCAATCCCCGGCAGCGTCATTATCAACTGGATCTCTCTCAACATCCCCTCTTCTTCTCCTTCTATTTCTTCCTCTCCTCCCACTGACAGCGTGGGCACACGCGACCTAGCTGGATGCCACGTCATCGACGGCGACCCACAGACTTACTTCGTCTGGTAATAACTTTATTTTTTATTTCTACCTGCATTTGCAACTTTTAGTTTTCTGTTGCTGGATTGAACTTATTTAACATCATTCATATAACAGGAGGATTCACAAGAATCTGCCTAACGTGTTAGAAGTTTTTGATGTATCGCCTTCAAATCAATTTCCTTCTAGTGGATTAAGGCTGGTTTTCAAGGAGGCTTTGCATCCCTTTTCGTACATACACAAAAATGAGGTCAGTTTTCATGCCCAATCATTCTATCATAGTAACTATTATTCGAAATTTAGGCTGACATTTTGTTAAATCACTTATTCGATGATTAAAGCTGATAATGCAACAGTATTTGAGAAAGTTGAAGTACTATTAGTATTCATAGGAGTGGTTATACAAGTTGGCTATGAATCATGTTTAGTTTTAGGAGTTGGTTACTCTATTAAAAATCATGGATAAGTTACAGTAGTTACTTTTTTTAGGTCATGGACTCATGAGCAAGAGGAAGTTAGAAACTTAGCCTATAAATAAACATTTTGTTCCCTTCATTTTTAGTCAATCAAAATCAATTCAATCATTTACTCTCTCTCTCTCTCTCTCTCACTCCTCTTTATTGTTTTTAACATTTATTCATTCTATCATTTTTTTTTTGAATTTTCAGGTGCAAAATGGTTCATACTCACTATATGCAGTTACAGTATCAGGCTGTGCTTATCTGTTGAATATACAGAAGCCCTCATCTTATTCACTCGGTGCAATTCTCTCTGAAAAAGAGATATTAGAAATAAATGTCAGAAATAATGCACACAATGGAAAAACTAATGCTGTTACAGCAACACAAGGATGTCTTGTAATTGGCCGAATTGATGGATCTGTTAGTTGCTACCGCCTCGGGAAATTAAACCCTAATTCGCCAGGTTTTTTCTAAGTCCTTTGATCTGAATCAATAGATTTGTTTCTAAATTTGTTATTTATATAATTTTTTTTGTGTGAATATGTATAGGTTTCTCATATGAGATACGTGATGATGCTGTGATTGGTCGTCTATGGAATCTCGTTTCTAAGTAATTTCTTAAATTCCTTCATACCGTTTTTTATATTCGGTTGTTTTTTAATTTATTTGATTTAATGGGGTACCAAAACAATTTGAAATCCAAATTGCAGGGCAAGAATTGTAGGTGCTGTACAAGATTTGGTAATTTCTCAAGTATATGAGAGAGTATTACTTTTTGCTATTCACAAAGATGGGATTCTACGTGTTTGGGATCTTTTTAATCGCGCGAGGCTACTTTGCTTTAATTTTAGCACATTTGAACCTCAAGGTAATTTATCTTTTCCATTTTTCATGTTAAGTTTTGAATCTTATATTACGAAAAACACATCTGACTTTATTGCATTTTTTTGTTTACATGATTTTAGGGATAAACCCATCTAAATTGTGGGTTAGTTTAGTTGACAATGAAAAAGAGACGATCCATATTGCAATTTTACACCAAGGTGTTTCGGTATGTTAAATCAGTCCTTTTCATTACTCATATATTTTTTTTCTAGTAGTAAATTTGATTAGTTACTTGGCAATAAATGAAAATTTTCTTTATTGTGTGAAGGAACAAGAGTCAGATAGATTGAGTGTATATTGCTTTGATATAAGTGCTGATGAAAAGTCATTCTTCTCTTCTGAACCCTCAAGATATGATGTTCCTCTTGGAGAGGTAAGTTTTTTTTTTACAATAATAATTTTTTTAACTAGGTTAAAAATTTTGGAATTGTTTTTTACTTACTTTTGTAACCAGGGAAAAGTTATTGATGTGAAAATCAACACCTCCAAACTTTGGATACTCAAGCAAGTTGGATCTATTCGTTATGAACTAATGGAGTTTGATTGTGAAACGTAAGTTAATTTTTTATATAAATACTTGGTTTGTATTGGTATATTGTCTAAGCTGACTTGCGTTTATTTGTATTTTAGGGAAAATGCATGCTTTTACACATTGCAAGAAGAAAAAGTCTCAAAGCAATTATTTCAATTTTCTGAAAATGAGTCATTTGATGATTTATTATGGACCACCGATACCCTATTTTCTTCCTTAAAGGTATTTACTTATTATCTTTCTTCTCCAAGTTTACTTAAAAATTTGTTATATTAAAAATTTCTTTCTTTTTATTTTTTTAGGATGAGGCGATGAATTTTATCTCAAGTATATTTTTGAGAAGACTTATCCAAACAGAGGTTTTTCAAAGCTCAGCTCTGCGCGAAACCTTTTTGGATTATAACAAATTTCTATCTGAATCTCAATTCCAATCTCTCTCTTTAACTGGAATCCGAAATGAAATTTTAAGCGTAATACAACGCGAGGTGCTTCTTTGCTTACTTACATTTCCTCTTTTTTATGTATATTTTTCAACATTTATATAATAGTTTCTAAATTTGGGAATTTGAATTGATATTTTTGTTTTAAGGGCGGGAGTAAGAATCCGAATCTGAGCGCGTATTACTGTAAAAGCTTTTGCTGTCGGTTTTTACAGCACCATTGTGAGAATATTGTACCGTATAATTTATTTCTTGATTTACAAAATGGCTCGTTTGGTTTAATTAGAAAAGCATCAATTTCTCTCTTCAGAATTCTCGACCCTACTGAGCATCTTACTCACGGTCAGTTTATTAAATCTTAATTTTCCTATTATAGTTTTTTTCAGGGGTATATTTATAAAATTTACTTTTCTTTCAGGTTCAGAAGAACTCCTTAATGAAATTATTAATTGCATAGACAAATTAACGAGTCATGTTGGTCGAGCCGCATCGGCTTTATACCAAGAGTCTCTTATCTCTCCACTCATTTCATCTGACGATATAATTCGTCAGCTAGTGAAGCTTCTAGAAGCCGGCTTCACTCTCTCCTCTCCTTCCTCTCTCATCTCTCAATTCGGCTCTGATGCTTATTTTGAAAAACAAAAATCCACGCATAAAAAACAACGCAAATTTTCAGTCGATATTTTGTTGGCTTTAAATGACCTTCATTCTAAAGCTAACAATTGGGAACCGGTTTTATCTGCTGTTGAAAAATACGTGGAGCAATTAAGTCCACAGAAATTTAATTTGAACTTGCAACAAATCGAGTTTAAAAGTGGTTACAATGTGAATTGTTCCGTTTTAGTTCAAGCCACATCTCAAATTACGAGAAAAATGTTTGACTCAGCTTTTGGCGTGCTTCTGCTTCTAGCTTATTTGGTAGAAATTAGTGGACAGGTACATTTCATTTTTATTTTTAATTTTTAATTTGTTCTTTCAAATATTAATATACTGTGAAATGTATATTTATGTGACATTGTAGGTTGTACTAACACAAGGAGATATTGCGAGAATAAAACAGAGAATAATTCCAAAGGTTGAAGAATCGCTTTTACAATGGCTTATTATACATTTTGTGGGGACCACTCCTACCACTCGGCCGCCTCTTGATGACTATAATTCTCTACTCGCCTCACTCCATATTGGTATTTATTTCTTTCATGATTAAATATTAAATTGAGTTATATATTATGTAATAATACGTATCATGTACTTTTTTTGAAGGTAACAATGGTAACACGCCATTGCATAAACAGCTCGGCACAGTGCGATTCACTTTGGCTTGTTTGCTTGATTTTCCGAGTTTAGACCAAGCTTCTGTTTCTTCATTTCTTAATCCGACCGAGATAATTAACTTGACAAAGAAGTTTAGTAGTTCTATTTTACGGAAAAAAGACGGTGAAATGACATCATCGATTTTCTGTGGCGTGACTAATTGTTTGGTGCCTGTTCTTCTTCGCCATGCACAATTTGAGGCTGCTGAGGTATCAATTTTATTTATTTTATATATTAATTAACTAAATTTGTTGCATGTATTAACATGTTTATTTTTTTGTCTCTATCTAATTTGATGAATGGAGAGTGTGTTGAGCTTATTGGATACTTGTTCAAGAAACAAGAAGGGAAGAGAGAGAAAGAGTGATGAGAGAGAGTGGTGTGCACAAATGCATCTGAGAGGTTTTTGTTTGCTCATGCTGGCAAATAATGAGCTTGATTCTAAACTCAAAGAACAAAAAATTCATGAATCCATTCGTTGTTTCTTCAGGTCCACAAACTTTCAAATATTTTATTTTCTAACATTTTCAAATATTTTTTCTTATTTTGTCATGTAATTAAGATTATTTTGTAACATTTTCATTTTTTTTTTAATAGAGCCGCATCCAGTCTGGCAGCTCCAGAAGCATTACAAAACTTCTCATCAGAAACAGGATTCGACCATTCAGGTTATTATTCAGTTTTCTTTATTTCTAATATTTTAAATTCATTTAATTAATTAATTTATTTTTCAGAACAAATAGGATCAATATCTGCATGGAGAGTCCACTACTACCAATACCTAATCTCACTCTTCGAGCGGTTCAGCTTCTACTCAGGCGCGTGCCAATTCGCCACATCAGCGCTCGAGCAAGTGGACGGCGCGTCAGACGCTGACCTCAGCGTGCCGGCGAGTGAGGTCAGAGGCAAGTTGTGGAACGCCGTTTACACGTGCAGCATGTGTTTGAAGAGGTACGGTGATGCGTATTCTGCTGTGACGTCGAATCCTGATTCTGTTACGAAATACGCGCTTTTGAAACAGTTTGTTGGTGCGCTTTGCGAGACTGGTGCCACCAAGGTTTGTTTGTTTTGTTTTATTTTATATATAATATATTTAACTTAATTTAATTTAATTTAATTTATAATATATTTACTTTTATTTTATTAAATTTTATTTTATTTGTAATAAATTTAATTTAATTTAATCTAATTAATGTAATGTAATGTAATTTAATTTAATTTAATTTTATATTATTTTTTTTTTCTGTGTTAGTTTGAACTTTGAAATGAGTTTGGTGCTGGCTTTTGATTTTTGATTTGTAGATTCTTTGTGATGGAGAGATGCCGTTTATTGGACTTGTGGATAGGGTTGAGAAGGAGCTCTTTTCTAAGGTATAAATTGTCCTTTCCAGTTTCCATTTTTATTTAAAATTTTTAATATATATTTATTTATGTCTGTTTGTGTTGAATAGGCAACCGGAAAGCCTCATTTATACAAGGTTCTATACGCATTTGAAGCACAGAGAAACAACTGGCGAAAAGCGGCGAGTTGCATGTACAGTTATTCGACCAGACTCAGAACTGAACTCAACCATTTATTGACTAAAGACTCTCATTATTCCTCTTCTCGCATTTCGTCTCTATTACAAGACATATTAAATGCTCTTTCTTGCGCATTAAATGCTCTTCACCTTGTTGACGCTTCCTGTGCCTGGATCGACTTGTCAACACAAGATAATTGTATGTATGCTCTTTTTTTAGAAAGGTGTTGAATTGAATTGTGATGCATTTTTTTCCTTTTTTTAATTTGCAGTGGATTTAGGGTGGGTAAGTGAGATGCATGGATCGAAATATTGCGTAGATATAGAGGGACTTGAGAAGGAATACATTCTTACGTCAGCTGAACGGCTTCTTTGCCTTAGAAATAAAAAGTTCAAAATATCAGGTATGATAACTATGGAGGTTTTTTAAGCTATAGTGTAGAGTATGAATTTAATGCATTCTTTTTTATTATCATTAATTTGCAGGAAGCAAAAATCTGTCCAATTTGGTGGATGTTCTAATTCATGAAAGTTTGTATGATGCTGCGTTTAATGTCATACTCAAGTTTTGGAAGGGTTCTGCTATGAAAAGGTAGTATTTTTTTTTTCAAATGCATCCAATTTTAGTTCTTTTTCTATTTTCCCCAATGAATTCAAATCAGCTAACAAGTTTATTACCTTTATATTAGGGAACTAGAAAGTGCTTTTGTGTCTATAGCGCAGGAATGTTGTGCCAATCGAAAGGGCACCGCCAGGTCAGCTAATCTATCATGTTACATTTATTGTTTTCCAATATTTCCATATAGAAGATTGAAGTGATTAAAATTTGTATATTTTTCAGGGGCAATTTGAAAAGTAGCAGTTTTCTTTTGCTATCATCAGCAGATGATAAAATGGATGAAGAAATGGACGAAATCTCAGCGACTCAGCAATTCAAAGGAAATGGACAGTGGGACACTCTTCAACATTATCTCGTGCGTTCCTCTCCAGTTATACAAAATGACTAGTCATTTCGTTATTCACCATAAATAAATAAATATTACTTCATTTTTTTCAGGAGAAGTATAGGAAACTACATGGTAGGTTGCCAGTAACCGTTGCTGAAACACTTCTCCACATGGATCCTCATATCGAGCTGCCTCTTTGGCTTGTTCACATGTTTAAGGTAATCTTTCCTTCTTTCATTTCTCATTTAAAATTTAAAATATTTGTCACAACTTTTTATTATCAAAATAATGATGAACTTGTAAAATTGAAATGGACTAGGATGGGAGAAATGCAAAGAGTTGGGGCATGGCAGGCCAGGAATCAGATGCAGCTACATTATTCAGACTTTATATAAACTATGGCCGTTATGCAAAAGCCACTAATTTGTTACTGGAATACTTGGAACATTATGCTTCTCTGGTCAGTATTTGACCAAAAAAGTAGTATTTTTTTACTACATATTATTACCATAATTAGTTTATTTATTTCTTTTTTAATGCAGAGGCCGGCGGAAGTGATAGAGAGAAAGAAAATGTCGGCGGTGTGGTTTCCGTATAGTGCAATTCATCAACTGTTGTGCGATTTGAACGAGTTGCAAAATGCTGGTCATGATGAGGATCAATGTGATCAGCTTAAAACTTTGCTGTCTGGTGCCTTAGCTGGCCACTTGAAACAGGTCACGCTCTACTATTTATTTTTTATTTGTTTGTTTTGGTTTTGATTTTTTGTTTAAGTTTTTGTGAATTTGTGATGATTTGTTTTTGGTTTTGGGTTTTGCAGATAGAGGTGGATTCGGAAGATGTACTGTCCAGTCTCTATGCCGAACAAGAAATATAGAATTTATGTATGCAGCCGAAGGAAATCAATATTTTCCATGTGACTTTTTCTTTACTTAGGAATTATTTCTGAGTAGTTTTTTTTATATCTTTTTTCTTGTATGCTGTTGATGCACATTGTATTGTACATTTTGTTAGTCTTTAATAGTAGATCTAGTCATGTTTTAGAAGATTTTGAAATAAATAATGTCTTTCACCAATCCGTAAAGAAAATTGACGCCTACAGTTTAACAATTACAATGCACCTCACGTCGTGGCCGCAATGCTCGCGATCTGTTGGGTCTTCCTTTTTGGACTTTAGATCCATCTGTACCTAAAAAGGCCCAACAATAAAAAATAAAAAAAAAATAAGAAAGCAACAGATGGTAGACCATGTCTATTTACTCTTTCGCTAAACAAATTTGACGTAGTAATGTAATGCAAGGTAAACCTCGTAGAAACTGGCGCAAAAAGTTGACACGTAGATGACTGGGACTACGGTAAACCAGGTCCACCGATCGATACTGTGGGCCCCGGTTTCTCGGTACACTGGCGCGCACGAAGGTTGATCATCCATCATTCAGAATCAGAATCAGAAGCAGAAGCTCAACTCAGAGAGAGAGAGAGAGAGAGAAGACGAACAGATCTGGTTCCGTCTTTCAGATTCACCGCGCATTGTTATGAATTTATCATCTCCTTTTCATTGCGGATTGCCAGGATCTTCTTCTCTGTTGTCGGATCATTCAAGGTCAATTTTATTTTACCTACTCCCATTTTACTCAGCTTTCTTTCTTTCTTTCCGATCATCGATCGTCAGTGTGGTTCTAGTTAGGTCGCTGAACGTTTGAATCGCATTACGAACTGTTGTTTTCAACTTTGTGGAGTCCAGTTGATGCCGATCCGAATTGTTCATGAATTTTACTAGGCAAGTCTCGCTCGACTAAAGAGAAACAGCTGATTCATCTTTTCTTTCTTTCATTCGTTTTCTGGTCGAAATTCGGAATGAAAGCTGGATAATTTTACAATTTAAAAATGTTGAAGCTTTACACAATCACCAACTCCCACTTCACACTTCTTCACCAACTTCTTTTCATCCTCTGATTAATGGGTATTAAATCCCAGATTCCGATTCAGTCAATTCTGATATATTCAACAAATTATATCAAATCAATACGCACAACAATAAATGACATGTTTTCATATAAATGCAGTAATTAAAAATGGGTGTGATGTCAAGAAGAGTAATGCCAGCATGTGGCGCGTTATGTTATTTCTGTCCGGCGCTGAGAGCTCGCTCGCGACAGCCTGTCAAGCGCTACAAGAAGATTCTTTCCGACATTTTCCCTCGATCCCCTGTTTGTTTCTTTAATTCCCTAATTAAAACCCCCAATTCATATTCAGTATATGTTGAATAAATTGATTCCGTTTTTTTCAGGGTGAGGAACCGAATGATCGTAAGATAGGCAAATTGTGCGAATATGCTGCCAAAAATCCGATGCGCATCCCTAAGGTATTAAAAACATTTCTATTGTTCTTATTAACTAGCAGTTTTCAGTGGTTAAATGTATGTTGAATATTATGGTTTGATTATTAATATTTTTATATATGACCTCAGATTACAAGTTATTTGGAGCAGAGGTGCTACAAAGAATTGAGAAATGAACAGTTTGGCTATGTCAATGTTGTCATGGCCATTTACCGCAAGTTGCTCTTTTCTTGCAAAGAACAAATGTCAGCTTTTTCTTTTTTAGTTCAAATATTAATATTAATTTCCAAATTAAAATGAGATATCTTAATGTGAATTTGAAATGGTACATACAATACAGGCCACTATTTGCGAGTAGCTTATTGACAATCATACAAACATTGTTTGAACAAAGAAGACATGACGAGATACGATCCGTTGCTTGCCTTACATTGTTCGACTTTGTTATTAATCAGGTCAACTCAAATTCATTCTTTTATTATAATATTTATTTATTTGTCACTTTATCTTCCTTAGATTGTTAGTATTAGATTTGGTATTAAATTTGTATGATTTGATGGTTTGGTTTGAAATCAGGTGGATGGAACGTACCAGTTCAATTTGGAAGGATTGGTACCGACACTTTGCCAGCTGGCACAAGAACCTGGAGAAGAAGAGCAGCGCTTCTCTCTTCAAGATTCTGCTCTAAAGGCTCTCTCTTCTTTGGTATATATGCTTTTCTTCTTTCAATTACTCATTTTGTACCAGGATATTCTATTTTTGTTTATCATTTTTTTATAAGTATTTTTGTTATTTTTGTATGATAAATAGATTTGGTTTATGGGTGAATTCTCTCATGTCTCGTCAGAATTTGACAACGTAAGCAACATACTTCCTTCAAACATCTATTTACATTTATATTTTTTATTTTATTTTAAATCCTGTCTAATTATCTTTGTACTTGTGTTAATCAGGTCGTTTCTGTAGTACTAGAGAGTTATCCGAGACAGAAGAAGCCAAATGAAACTCAACAAACCATTACTGCATCACCTGATACAAATAATAATAATAATGAAAACAATAATAACGCCACCACCAACAATAATAATAATGAAAATAATAATAGTAATAATAATAATAATAGTAGATGGGTGCAAGAAGTGAGGAGAGTAGAGGGGAATCTCTCTCCTTCTCCCTTTCTTCTCTCTAGAATTCCTTCATGGCGCACCATTAAGAATGACAGAGGCAACTTGCCCATGTATGTAATTATTCATTTCTTCCACCATTTTTGATATATTTATAATTTTAAAAATCCTTTTTTCTCATGATTCTCTTGCATAATTTTGTTTCAGCGAAGAGGCAAACAGCGCTTCATTTTGGGCGAGAGTGTGTGTGCACAACATGGCGAAACTAGCAAAAGAAGCAACCACATTTCGCCGTGTTTTTGAATCAATCTTAAAATATCTCGATAATTCCAACTCTTGGCCTTCACAAAATGGCCTCGCTCTTCCCCTCCTTTTAGACATGCAACTCCAACTCGAAGACTCAGGCATAAATTATAAAATAACAACTCAACTGTTAATACAAAACAACAAACATTAAATTATTAACATATAACTTTCAGGGGGGCAAAGCACGCATCAAATGATATCAATGTTAATAAAGCACTTAGAGCACAAGGCGATACTAAAACAGCCAGAAATGCAGTTGAGTATCGTGCAAGTAACAGCGGCTCTGGCCGAACAGTCAAAAGCAAAAGCGTCAGTACAGACCATAACCGCCATAACGGATCTCGTCAGACATCTCAAGAAAACTTTGCATGTTGCCTTGGACAGCAAGTTATTGGGCGAGCAGAATCAGAGCACTTGTTCTAAGTGGAATGAGAAGTTCCGTCTGGCTGTCGACGAGTGTCTCGTTCAGTTATCCAAAAAGGTTCTACCCAAAATTAAATTTATTTTTATATCTTAATATTTTTGTTTTTTTGTATTTTTGTTGTGATTAATGGTAGTTTTGTTAAATTAGGTGGGTGATGCGGCTCCAGTGCTTGATATGATGGGCGTAATGTTGGAAAACATGTCACCAAATCCAATAATCGCTCAATCTACAATGAACGCCGTTTATCGCGCCGCTCAGATCATCGCTTGCGTTCCAAACTTATCCTACCAAAACAAGGTCTCAATTTCCTCTCTAAATAAATATCCATTCCATTTTTCCCTATCAAATCAATCTAACATTTTAAGTTTTTAACCTCTCTTTTTTCACCACAGGCGTTTCCTGAGACGGTATTCCACCAACTTTTGTTATCAATGGTGCATCCAGACCATGAAACCCGAATTGGGGCCCACAGAATATTCTCCGTGATTCTCGTCCCCTCTTCCGTGCACCCACAAATATCTCCAGACTCATCATCACCAATACAAAACATTCAAAGAACTCTCTCTCGCACCGTCTCTGTTTTTTCTTCTTCGGCTGCGCTGTTCGAGAAGCTGAGGAGAGAGAAAATGTCTTTCAGAGAGAGTAATTATCAGGAGATTGTGGATCAGACTGGGAATATTAATGCGGTTAAGAGACAACAGAGTAGATTGCAGTCGATTCAGAGCAGAGCGCCCAGTATGAAAGTTTCTTCTTTGCCTGTGATTGAAGAGAGGGCTGCTTTGCCTCCCCAAGCTGCCAAAGAAATGGTACATCCTTTTTTGTTATTATTTTCTTTTTTCATTTTTTGTAAGGTTTAGTATAATTTGTGTTTAAGGAATTTGTTTATTAATATTAGGAAGCGGTGGTTCTGAGGCTGAGTGGTCGTCAGATAACGCTTTTACTGTCGTCGATTTGGCACCAAGCTATTTCGGTCGGAAATAATCCAGAAAATTACGAAGCGATTGCTCATACTTATAGCTTGATCTTACTCTTCTCTAGACCCAAGGTATATTTATATTATTATTGGCCTAATTAAATACACATCTTGTCAAGTTTGTAATTGAAATTGTTGATATTTGTGTTGTTGTTTCAGACGACAATTGACGAGACACTTACTCAGAGTTTCCAGCTGGCATTTTCACTCAGAAAACTCTCACTTGCTCCCAACGGTATATATGCTTCCCTAACTTTTCTTTTATAATCTTATAAGAAAAATTCCTATGTATATACTAATAATAAGGATAATATGATAATTATGTTGTATATTGTGTAGGTTCACTACCAGCATCACGGCGCAGATCGCTGTTCACTCTAGCAACAGCAATGATAGTATTTTCATCAAGAGCATTTAATGTCCCCTCCCTTATTCCTATCATTAAATCTTCTCTCAATGACAAAACTGTAAGCCCCTCATTTATTTACTTATCCCCATCATTTGTTTATTTATTTATTCATTCATTCATTTATTTTTCTTTTATGTCAGATGGATCCGTTCCTTTACCTAGTGGAAGATAAGAAACTACAGGCTGTGAAACTGACAGCTGGCAGTAATTACGGGTCAGAAGAGGATGAGAATAATGCGTTGAATTCTATTTCGTGTGTAGCACTGAGCGAGAGCCAATCAATCGAGTCCATGGCTTCCACAATTATCAACACCATTGTCGATTTACCTGACGTAATTAATTATTTAATTATTTTCCTTTATTTATTTCACATCTTTTTTTAATTAATATTATTATTGTGATGGTGTCTGTGCAGTCAGAGCTGGTAAATATAAAGAGCAGATTGCTGAAGGATTTCTCGCCTGATGATCAGTGTCCGTTAAATATTCCGTTTGCTGAGTCAGCTGGTGGTAATCAGCAATTAGTGCCTTACGTCGCTAATAAATCTCAAAATCAGGTACTTCGTTTTCCTTCTGAGTTTCAACAATTAACCTTATCTATCTCATTAATTAGTATATTATTATTATGATTTTTTGTTTTGTTTTTGGCTGTGCAGATTATGGAGGCTGGTTCTCTGATTGATGATTTATTTGGAGAAGCATTTGATAACATAGCAAAACGTAAATCAGAACCATCTGTCGATACTTCCAATCTTCTCACTGCTAACCAACTCATCGAAACTGTACCCCCACTCTCTCTCTCTCTTAATAATAAAAAACTTTAATATAAAATACAAGTCTCAAACATCTTACAACCATTTTCATAATATTTTTTACCTTATTTTGTCAGGCGGGCGAAACGGCATTGGAGATGGGGAGATTGTCAGGCGCAACCGCGCAAGATTTAGGGTTTAATGAAATGACGAGTCATTGTGAAGCCCTTCTTTTCGAAAAACAACAGAAAATGTCGACTCTCATGAACTTGCATCAAAGACACGATTCCTTAATCGACCAACCTTCTACTACTGCCAATCATAACCAAGTCGAATCTTTGCCTTTGATTAATGACTCTTCAAACAAGGTATATTTATCATCAATGGTGTAATTAATTCATGTGTATCTTTTGTTGGGCTAACACTATTTTTTTGTTTCAAGATTCAGGAGACGAATCCGTTTCTGCAAGGAAATATTGAAGGTTATCCGCAATATTTAATGCAAGATAATTATCATAGTAATAATAATAGTATAGACCTAAATTATTTGAAGCTGCCTGCGTCTAGTCCGTATGATAATTTCCTGAGAGCTGCTGGATGCTGATGTGGCATTTCGGTAAATATTTCTCCGAATTTATTTACGTGGATAATTTAGTCGCTGAAGATATAGATGCCAACTAGCTTATATTAAAGGATGGATGTGCTTAGTCACTCCATTTTTGGCTCTCCTTTTTTTTGACTTCTTCTATATTTCGTTCATTTTTTCCAAGGTAAATAATGGTTGTTGGTATTACTTTATTTTTTTATATTTTCGTATTATATGTTTTCTCTCGCAAGGAGGAGATGCTCCGAATGATGAGAATGTGCCTAGAAGTATAGTTCGATTGTTTTTCATTATGTGTTTATACTGACAAACTGAATAAATGGATTAATAATTAAATTATTTAAATATGCTATTGTTATATATATTTAAGCGATTGATGTGTTTTTCTTTATTTAACAGCAGCTTGAACTTGTGTTTTTCATATTTGTTGTTGGATACTGTCAAATCGTAGTTCTCTTCTCTTTCTGATGAAATATCAAAATTTGGAATGGACCGGATTGAACTAACAGAAATCGACTAATTATATTTGATTGCGAAATAAAAATGAATACATAAGTTTCAAAAGGAGAAAAGGCCAATCGGATATTTTGTAATGTTGTTCTTCCAACCTGTCCGATAAAAAAAATGCCATTTTTTCCAACAAAAAGAAATCTAAAATATCAAAAAGACAAGGAAAAAGAAAATGCATCATTGGCCGAAAAGGTTACATTAGATTCTGGATAACTACCTTCATCAATGCAAAAGCTTAATTTATTTATTATGAAATGGCTGACAGTTCGTCTGCTTTTGTTAGGCATCTAGTGTTCGGTTTATATTAATGATACGCACAATAAAATAATAATAAATTGCAAACTTGACGTATGAGCAAGTTAGATTAGCAAGTAATACTCCATGATTGTAGTGTTAGTTAATTTGTTAGTTGTTATCTCATAATCAATATATATGATGCTCACTGAGAGCCGCTAATTATGATGAACACCCCTTCTCAAAGAGACAAAACCAACTCATACAGAAATTTAGATAACAGTATTGGGACCAGTTGTCCAACCTTAGTTATCGGAGGGTATTTTTTTTGAGATTCAAATTTACTATCAATGTGTTGAAGACTTGTTAAATAATACTGAATATGTTTTACTGTGATTCGAATTTAGAGCTTTTTTCTCAAAATTCAAGGATGACTAACTGATTGTGTTAGTAAGCTTTGGCAGTCGGAAGCCTATATTGATTCCTACTTTGCTTTGAAATGAACGTATATTTGACAATAACACAACTAATACTTATCTTACATGGAGATCCATGATCAAGTACGTGTACAAATCCCATGTATATTACATGGATAAGAGCCTAAGAGGCAATTGATTAATGAATGAATCTAGCCTTGGAGAGTAATTAGTTGATTAATAAAGTACAAACACGGGATTAACTACTTTAATGAGACAACTAAGCAAATGAAAGATTAGATTAAGCCGTACGCATCCGTTTAAGGGTACAAAATTTGATGTCCTTTTTTGCCTGCCATCTGTCTCTTTTAGTTTTATCTCACATACACCTGTGACCTGCCATTGTTTAGTTTATGATACTCTTAATTAATTTAAAGCAGGAGACCAACTTAACTTGAATACCGCCCCTTTCGGCCCAATTCCAAACATATTTTAAGATTTCCCGTTGTATGAGAGTTCAAAATTTGTACTTTCCGTTAGCTGTCTCTAACATTATTCTTTTTGAACAAACAAAAGCTTTCTTTTTTCCTCAAAGAAAAGTAAATTACTTGTCCTGATTAGCACATTAAATCTTGTTTGTTTTTACTATTAATACCACACTTCACAAATAGTTTTGATCAAAATCCTTTTATCACTTGTCAATTTTTATTAATATTGTTGTCAGTAAATCAGAGTACTAGACAGAATTCAAAGAAACACATTTGCACTAAAAATATTTCATGCAATTGCAGTTACACAAGAAATAAAAAAACAGGACACCTCCTGCCTCAGTTATTTCCAAAAAAAAAAAAGCTACTTTTCACCTCTACTAATTTACACCAATTTCAAAAGACACTTTGCTCCCTTGTTCAAATCAGGGCACAATTAACACTCCTAAAACATAAAATAAAAATAAAAGTAAAAATAAAAATAAAAATAAAAGAAAATAAGAAAGATCATCTGCACAATGATTTATGTTGCCGATGGTGTGTCCGTGAACAATCGACCTCAGCCGAACAATAAACGAGAGAATTAGGAGAAGCAAATCCATCTTTCTTCTTCATCACGACCCGCAGCACACTTTCAAACACAGATACGTCACAGGGAATCCTCAAAACCCCTTCCTGTTGAAACCCGAACTCCTCTTCGGCTTCCCGTAGCAAATCAACGAATGCCATGTGGCTCAAGCAGTCGGTCGGAACGACGTACCTCTTCATTTCTTCCCCTACACAAACTGAGAAATATCCTTTGGGGACTGGGGCGGAGGAGAGCGCGGATGTAATATCAGAGAAGGAGAGGGTCTTTTTGAGAAAGTTGACGCTCTTGTTGTTGTTTTGGGTCTTGTTGCTTGGTGAACTGAGTGCAAGCTTCTTCCATTTCTTGAGGAGTTGATGAAGTCTCACTATATCTCTGATCTTGTTGCTTCCCCTTTGCTGCTTCTGATCCATTATCTCTCTCTGTTTCTCTCCTTGTTTCTATCTGTCTCGATAGAGGCGAAGGAAATGAGTGAGAGTAAGAGAGGGTAGTGTAAAAAGCCGAAGGAGAGGGGATTTATAGGACTCACTTGTGAGTCTGATCTGTCAAGTGTTTAAACCTGGTTTTGTTTAGTAGTCATGTACTTAGTGCGCTCTGTCAAAAACAGTGGCAGGACTCAAGTTCAAATGTGGTTTATACGTTGCATAAATATTTCTTCCGAATAAAGTGCTACATAGAGAAAAAGAAAAAATTTCGTAGAACCTCTTTTCAATAAAAAAAAAAGATTTGGTATTGCCATTATATCTACCTCCCATTGCCTCCCACACTATGAGAGTCCAATTTAAGGAGTACGGTCATATTTGAAACTATTTTTTAAGTACTTCCTAATGGCTCCAATTCAAATCAGCTCAAATATTCAACAAACCCAAATTCAGATTGATATGCGTTTTGTTTAGACATATATGAATTTACACCATATTGGTATGCGTTTTGTTTAGACAAGTATGAGTTTGTCAACATTTGATATATAATGACTAGTATGTGTTTGCTCAAATCTAGTATGAACTTTTATTCATCTGATATGTGTTTTATTTAGACTTGTATGAGTTTATACCTTACTGGTATGCCTTTTGCTTTAACTGGTATGTGTTTATCAAAATTTGATATATAATGACTAGTATGTGTTTGTTGAAATCTGGTATGGACTTATATTCATCTGATATGTGTTTTGCTTAGACTTTGTATCTGTATAATAATTTATTGGTATGTGTTTTGCTTTTACTGGTATGGACATCTATTCATCTATTTGTATGTGTTTGTTTAGATTTTGTATGTGTTTATACCTTACTGGTATGTATTTTTCTTACACTGGTATGGACATATATTCATCTGAAATCGCGCCGAAAATGTCCATAGGATATTTGTCCAGCTAATCGCAGGCAACATCAAAAAAATGCGCTGAAAAAATTAAAAAATTCTACTAAAAACGCGCGAAACAATTACAAATTCTAATAAAAACGCGCCGAAAAAAATCAAATTTTTTATTAAAAACGCGCTGAAAAAGTCGCGCGTAGTGCGCGCGACTCTGCGCAAAGCCTGTCCAGCTGAGCGCAAGAAACGTTAAAAAAACGCGCAGAAAAAATTACAAATTCTAATAAAAACGCTCCTAAAAAAATCAAAAATTCTATTAAAAATGCGTCGAAATAGTCGCGTGCAGTGCCTGCTACCCTTCTTGAAAGATATCTGTCTAGCTGAGAGTATGCAACGTCAAAAAAACGTGAGAAATTAAAAATATCGTGAGAATTTAAAATCTTGAAAAATTGAATGTGAGCTATTGGGAGGTAGGAGAAAAAAATATATGCTTAATTTTTATGGGAGGTAATTTGAGAGTTTCTAATAATGTCACAAATATAAAAGTTAATAGGAGGTAGTAAAATGGGAGTTCAAAATGATTTTCTAAATACCTCCCATTTAGGTGTTACGTAGCGCGCTATGATTGATCGGGAGGTAAGAACGACTAATTATGGGAGGTAAATAGTCGTTCCCTTTCAATAAATAACGTAAAATTCAATTTCAGCCGTTTTAACATTTTGTATGTATAATTGACATAGTAACAAATAATTTATTTAACTTCAATAATTTATTGATAACAGAAAATGAAAGTGTAAAACTAAACGTCACATTCCATTCCATCCAATTGGTCTTGTTTTGAAGTTGTTCTAACTTTTGGAGGAAATAGACTGTAAATCTAGGGAAACACTTTCCTCTTCCGTATTTCCAAGTGGTACGAGAGAGAGCGCAAGTATTAATGAAAGTCAAGTTGGGCACTTGGCTTATCTTGGTTCTTGTAATTTTGATTGTTATATCTGAACTTTAGCTAACCTCATTCACATGTACTTGGGGACCTAGGGCTTAATTAAGACAAGAATCCTAATGGTCTATGATCTAATTTATGGATTGTTTAAAGTATACAGTAGCCTGTATAGCCCATCAACTACCAAATTGCAGTCTTTATTCTAATAATTATTGTAGTATTTGTGAACTAATTTTGGTTCGAATTATATATTCAAATTAGATTGATCAGAATTAATCAATCCTGCAAGTGATCGTTTGCTCCAATTGGTTTAACCATCGGATGTTTCATAATTCAAAAAATTTAATCAACCCCATAAAATAGATGTGGGTTCACTTATATACCAACTTTGCATTCGGCCTGCCTCAAATGATCAAACTGTACCTTTTCATATATAATTAAAGAATTGAATTTGGGTACCAATTCTCAAATTTAAAGTGATTAATAAAAAGAACATGGCAGTTGCAGGAGATAGAGTTGCATGCATCCATGTGAACCCTCCCGTCCTCAAAGTTTAATTTTATCTTGTGAAGTGCGCTTCTTGACTACAGCTAACCACATTTTGTTGAAATTGTTTATTTACACACTTTTTCTTTGTTTTGTGTTCTTCGAGTGGAAAGCTTGTTAATATTTTCAACGAGTACAAAGGTACGATGATCCGAAAGCTATACAGGATGGGATTAAAATTGAATCGATGCACCGTTTTTGAATCCTTTGTTTGTGCAGTTTGAACTTTGAAATATTAAACTGTTCATGCGTACGTGGTTGAGACAAGTTCATTGATTAATTTTTTTTATGTTTACTATATTGTCTAGAAATGGCCGTGACGCCGCAAGAGCTGATCAATTTATATCTCATGATGTCTTGAGATTAATTCTTGATCACAACTATACAACGATATATATTTTTTATTTTTATACAAAGATATATTTTTACATATCCAAAAATGTTTTTTATATGATTTTTAATTTTACATGCATAAATGTAAATCTTTTAAGCTTTGAGTGATATTATTTGATAGTTGTAGTTTTGGAATTCTGGAAGCGTTAACGTAACAAGCTTTTGAGTTTTAGAAGGATTAGTTTTGAAGCCTTTTATGTGTTTAACCGTTACCTATTTTTCAGTAACTTAATTTGATACCTGGCCATGTGCCAAGCTTTTAATGAGTGATCATTTTTTCTAAGTAGATTTTGAATGTATTTATACCTTACTGATATGTCTTTTGCTTCAACTGGTATGCGTTTATCACAATTTTTGAAATATAAAGACTAATATGTGTTTGTTTAGGTAAAAACCCAGAAAAAAAAATGAAAAATTATACTAAAAATATTTCGAAACAGTAAAAAAAAATATACTAAAAATAAGCAGAAAAATAAAAAAAAATACTAAAAACACACCGAAAAAATAAAAAATTACTAAAAATACGCCGAAAAAAATAAAAAAATTATAGAAACTGTTGATATCCACGTGCAATCAGTGTAAGGATCTATACATTTTTCGTTTCTTTTCTGCAAAATGTGTGGACCGGATTGATTTATTTAACATATATAACTTACATATTCTCATCTACAGCCATGCATTCAAAAAAATCTTCAATATTCTCATATTTTCCCTTGAAATTGTACGTATGCAACTAACACTATTTTATATCATTTTCTAATGGGAGTGACGCAACCGTTTTAACTGTAACATCTCCTGAACTATTTTAACTATATGATAAATCAAGTACAGGCGAGTCATTTTAATGAACTAGATTGTATGTTAGGTAGCTTAGAACAACAATATTTTTCATTAAACCGATAAGGTAAATAAACTCTCTACCAAGTACATCATAATGAAAAAAAGAGAAGTAAAAAAACAACTATATTTATGCATGAGAGATAGCATGAAAGGGTTCACATGACTCTGTGATAAGATATTTCCAACTTGACGAATATTTTAGTTAAGATAATTGATTTTTTGAGGTGGAAATTAAAGAGAAGAACTTGATTGCTGCATTTCATTGTCAGATAAGATGTACCCATGCATTTCTTTTACTTCTTTTGTGTATTTATATTTTAGTGTGAATGTAAGTCTACAATATTTATTTTTGTAAGTCACAGTAGCATATTCAGGAGTAACTTTCTTTTTCCAGTACTAGTACCAAATATAAATTTCTTTAGCAATGTTATCAGTATCATATAGCTTTGAGAAAATATAGTTTTGATTTTAAGTTTGGAACACATTTTTTGAGTGAACTTGTTTCGTTATAGTGTCAGTACAGAATTAAAGAACCATATGTATGCCCGGACAGTTTTCATGTTGTGACTGGAACACCTCTGTAACTAAACTTGCAGACTATGCTTAAACAAATAAAGGATAAGTTGATAAATAGCTTGTAATCTAGTCGGTTAAAATATTTATGTGTATAGCAAGGAATTATCGGTTCAAATTCCCGACAAACGCAATACAACACATATTTAACAAATCTCTCATATATTTTTCCTGTTCGGCAAATAAACTTTTTTTTATTTTATTTTAACAAAATCTTATTAAGCAAATTCCTACTACATCAAAAAAAAAATATATTTTTTCTGGCTTCTGATAAAATCTAGTCATGAACCAACCATGATGAGCAAATGGGAAAGAAAAAAAAAAAATCTGCACCAATCATGAGCTTCTCACCTTCCCCATCAGCCAATCACAATTCAAAATCACAACAGAAAAACAAAATATATATTATAAATTGCGATTGATTTAATATATTCAACATCAAACAATGAATTCACATGCAACAATTTAATTCCATTCATGCAGTCCTCAGTGTCAGGTAACTTATTTTTTACACTTCCAACAACATGATGTGCCTTTATTCTTCCATGGTATGCGAAATTTGTTTACACTTTCTCATTTATATCCCTATAAAAACTTCAATTAATATTTGTTCTATGTTTACTAGTTCTTTCATTCTAATCCATTTGGCCTGTCGAATGACTAAAATCAAATAAAAAAAGAAAAGGAAAAGGAAAAGGAAAAACTTGTACCAAAACTGTACAAGGGTTTCCAGATGATCTGGAACTGGAAAGTGAAAAGTTGCATAGATAGCCAAATTGGCCACAAATTCATCAGAATGAATCTATTAAATGAGATGCATCGATTCTTATTCATTTATTATCAGAGGTCAGATGGGATGAGATGAGATGAGATTCAAGCAAACTAGAGTTTGGTGCCATTCACTCAATTCAAGTCGAGCCTCCTTGAACTGAGCATGATTCTTCTATGACTCTTCACATCTTAACCACTTTTGAAGCGAGTCAGTATGAAAATGGGCCTTGAAATAATACACAGACAGAGCTGACATGGCTACAAGCTATATATAATGCTTCTGAGAAGTAATGTAAGGCCTATATAGAAAATTAAAGCCCGAATTTAAGTAGGCTTACTAATTTATTAGGCCCATAAAACTCAAGTTTGTATAAATCTGCAGGCTGTATTATTTTCAAATTTTGTGTGTACATCTATTTTTCCAACGAAGTTACGTCAGTTCATCATTTTCAGTTCAGTTGACATACATTTATAATAAAACTACCTTTATTAAATGATGTACTATTTTTTTTTATTGATTTTTGGGTTTCTGATGATTTGTATATTTCTTTGTGAGTGCAGTGAAAAAGGAAATGAAAATAACTCAGCTCCATTCATTAGAGGAACTCGACTTGATTAACCTGTAAGAAGAGAAAGCCAAGTTAAAAATGAGCATGTTGGCAAATCGTGCATGACAATCTGATAGTGATGGGCTGCATTATTCATCCGCGGTTCCAACGCTTATTTTGACTTGCTCAATAAAACATAAACGAAAGTCTATTGTACTTTTATCAATTAATCAGCAGCCTGCTCGTTCGCTAATTAAATCAATTGCATTATCTTTCGTTGATAATTTAAAGTTGGAATATCGAATATCCTACACCATGAAAAAAAGGAAAAAAGTTGTTTGTTTTTTACATTTTACAATCCCTGAACTAAACGGCACCGTCTTTTTATCCTTTTCACCTCTACTCACATGCATGCCCCTTTCATCCCGGCTCTCAGTTTAATTACGTGAGTTAGGATTTCTTTTTTCAATCTACTTGAGTCGAATATTCGTTCAATAAACTGCAAATATCCAATGAGCTGTTAAGAGCTTACTGGGCCACAAATTTGCTCACGTGACCTTGAATTTAAAGATGCCCCGAGTCAACCCAAGGCCGAATTGCGTCGAGTCGCGCTGCTCTTTAAAAAGAGAAAATTGACAACAAGGAAAATGGGACGTAAGTGATACAACTCCCTCAACTAGTTATGTTGGAATCTGGAGCCTCCTTTCTTGCTCATCCACTTTTGTTTTTTCTCTAAAGCCACAAAAATTTAACCAAAAAAAAAATATTTCGCTAGAGGAGATGGCAGAATAGTTAATAGTAATATTTTTTTTGGTTAAATTTTTATGGTTATTTAGAGACAAAAAAAAATATAAAATAGACGGTTCCACTAGAGGCGGAACTGTTTAATTCGTAATTTTTTGAGTTAATTGACCTTCTAAATTAAGAGTTTAATTTGAAAAAATAAATTTTACGCAGTTTCGCCAGAACCTCTGGCGGAACTGCCTTTTTTTTCTTAATTAATTGTGTTTAAGGATACCAAATGGCCGGGATCAACAAAAATGAAAAAATAGACAGTTCCGCCAGAAGTCTACTGAATTATTTTCCAAAAAAATATGCTATTTAAAAAAAAAATCCCTATCTTGTTCATCCACATAACATAACAATATAACATTAATCAAAAAGGAGCCTCCTTTCTTCTTCATCCACATAACATAACATCAATCAAAGATTGTTTTCTAATAAAAGATTGTTTCCCTTAACATGAGTTTTCTATTACCTTTTTTAAGTTCTAGCTAGTACTTCATATTTGTAAGCAGCCCAAAGCGTAAGATTGTTGCACGTGTCCAAGAATACGAGAGAGTGAGAAAAAGTTATGCATTGGCATATGCAGCTCTTGGGAAGACTCAAAGATTGATTTAACATAGGATTAACCGATTAATTAATTAGATTAGACCTTATCTTATAATCTTCCTTCGAGATTCGATAATGAAGTAACTTATTTTGTTCTCAATAATTATGCATAAAATGCTTTGCATGTGATCATTAATTGATGTTGCACCCTTGCCAAAACTCCATTTTATAGTTGTTCTCTTCTGAATTTGTGTCTCATAATATCTGGTGAGAGATATTATGAGAACGAGATATTACTGAATTTAGGAAATTGAAATTGTCGGTTAGACTTCTCCATGAATTGTTGAGATTCTTGTAACTTGTAAGAATCATTTTAATGAGATTTGTACGTTCGTATAGAAAATTTGGGATTAGAAATTGACTAATTTTCAGGGATGAAAACAAAATGAAAAATTTACAAAAAAATCCCTATCTTTTTTGAATATTACAAATAACCCCTGTATTTTTGTTTATTACAAATAACCCTCTATCAGAAATATTTTCTTTACAAATACCCCCCTCCATCCATTTAAAGTTTAATTTTTTAAAAATGACCAAAATACCCTCACCTAAAAGAAATTAAATAAAAATAAAATAAATATAAAATAAATAAAAATATAACAAAATAATTATTTAAAAAATAAAATTAATTAAATAGAAATAAAATTAATTAAAATAAATAAAATTTAAAGAATAAAAATAAATAGAAAAAGTTTAAAAACAAAAATTATTAAATAAAAATAAAAAATTATTAAAAAAGTATTCAATAAAAATTAATTAAAATAATAAATTAAACAAAATAAAATAATTAAAAAGCTAGAAATAATAAAATATAAATATAAATAATTAAATAGAAAGTAAAAAAATAAAAAAATTAAATAATATTAAATAATAATAGTTATTATTGACACATGAAAACTTCATTATCAGTGGTGAAACTTTATAGAAACCGAAGGTGCATGCGGCATGTCCCCCCTCCCCCCCCCCCCCCCAAATTTTTTTTTGCACTATTGATATATACTGTTTTGACAAAATCTTGGGGGGGTGAGAGGGCATGCCGATGCACCCCCGGTTTCTATAAAGTTCCACCACTGATAATGAGAGTTTCATCTGTCAATAATAATAATTATTATTTAATATTATTTATTTTTTTATTTTTTAGTTTCTATTTAATTATTTGTATTTGTATTTAATTATTTTTAGCTTTTTAATTATTTTATTTTGTTTAATTTATTATTTTAATTAATTTTTATTAAATACTTTTTCTATTTTTATTTAATTATTTTTTTAAACTGTATTTATTTATTTTTATTCTTTAAATTTTATTTATTTTAATTAATTTCATTTCTATTTAATTAATTTTATTTTTTAATTAATTATTTTGTTATATTTTTATTTATTTTATATTTATTTAATTTAATTTATTTTTATTTAATTTCTTTTAGGTGAGGGTATTTTGGTCATTTTTAAAAAATTAAACTTTAAATGGATGGAAAAATGGATGGAGGGGGTATTTGTAAAGAAAACATTTTTGACAGGGGGTTATTTGTAATAAACAAAAATACATGGGATTATTTGTAATATTCAGAAAAGATAGGGGGTTTTTTGTAAATTTCCTAAACAAAATTGTAACCTATGAAATGAAAAGCAAAAGTGTAGTGTAGGTGTTCCGTGCATGTTGAACCGTTTAACGTTGATTGGAAGAACTTAGATGGGCCCATCAAATACTAGGATTTAAAAAAAAAAAAGCTTAGAAAATTCAATAATTCAAACGACTAAAAAATAATACTTTAACATCATAATATAGTGGGTGTGGGACCACATCACATTAACTTACTAACTACCATTTTTTTCTCTAATTTCTGTTAAAAAATTCATTTTGTCCTCCTAACTTTTGTAAATGAGTATCATTCAATAAATCAAAGAAAAAAAATATTTCGTATTGAGTATATAAACTTTGTGAATTATTTTACAGTGCATTTTAAGTCAGATAGTTTTTTTGAAGTTATATACCAATGTTTTAATATGCTATATATCAAAACATTTGTAAGAATTTTTCATCTCTGAAGTATTTTTTTTAATGCAATAGATATGTTATCTCTTAAATATTTTCTCAAACTAGCCCCAACTTTTTTTATTTTTCATGGGCTGAAACGGAAATGTACACATGAGAAAACCCGTCAAAAAAAATAAAATATAAAAATGCCTTAAAGGGTTAATTAAGAAGAAACCTTTGTTTTCAACGCATCTGTCCATGGTTGCGCTTCGATCCATTTTGAACATGGAAAAATTAAAGTATATGTATAAAAAAATTGAATGATTGAGGTATAAAAATTTCACTCCATTAAACAAGTGGCTATGATTGGCCTCCAACAAAAAAAAATTCCCGTCTGCTAAGCTAGGGCTATAATAATAGAATTATAATATTGCATTATTGAGCATGTATCACTATTATCCATATGACTAAATGCAATTATCGTAAATTCAAATGAGTGCCACATTGTGTTCAGGTAGTCACAATCGACGACTTCCATCTCAAAATTTGTTCAATGTATATGCCCGACCTGATATTTTTGCATACTATAACAATTAAGTACGTCATAATCGACGACTTTCAGTTGAAAAGTTCGGCTCTGGCGAATGTCTAATTATCTGGTGTAAAAATGACAAGTTCACCCAAAGTTGTTTATTTTTCAATTTGATTTTGAGGAGTTGGACAAATAAAATACGCTTCGAGCCATGAATACTCAAATTCACAAATTATTGGCTTACTAGTTAATTGCTAGATTTGTTTTTTTAAATAGCTGGTGACAAGGCCGGTTCTGTACTTTTGAAAGCCTTTGACAAGTATTATTGTGAGTTCATGAAATTTAAAAATAATGTCACATAAAATAGAAAAGTATTAAACTGTAATATCAATTTATATTATAGAAAGAAAACAAAAATCAGTAATTTTTTATAGGTAGAAAAGAAAGAATAAAATTTTATTGAGGATTTGGAAATACTAATTAAATATTCACAAATTCATTAGACTCTTTTAAAATTATTTAGTAATATAGGAGTATTCAAGTAATGAGGGTGTTGATTTGAATATTTTTGGTAAAATAAATATAAGAATATCTCTATTTGAAGATTTCTATCCATTTATTTTTGTGTCCTTCATTTGTCTTCTTCTCTCTTGTTTTGGTTTTGGAGGCCATCTACATAAACGGCTGCAGATTGAAAAGCCACAAAAAATTCAATCATAGGAATGTTGGACTGCCTACATTTTTCTTTCTATTTCATGGCTTAAGAACGAATACATAAACCCTAAAGTCATAGAAATGAGGCCCTGTATAATTTTGTGGCCTAAGGCGGTTGCCTACTGTGCCAAAGTACAGGGCCGCCCCTGGCTGGTGATAATTTTCACAAATTTAATTATAAGCTTAATATTATGAAATAATGCATGGTGGATGGGCTAACTAATTTGATGTTTGTAATGGATGATTAGTGCATTATGGAATATATGATTTAATAAAAAATAAAATCTTGAATGAGTAACCATTACTGCTAGATCCGAAAAGGGTATAGCGTAGATTCCTGGAATATCATTTTCTAAACGATAATAATTGAGAAATTGGTATCATTGACATGTTGTGTACAATATAAAAGGACAAGTCTCCAATTTACTCTTTTAAGGAAATAATCTTCTAATTATACCATACCAATATTAGTTACTCCTATATACCCCTGAAGTATTTTATTTTATTTTTGAATTAATTTGCAGATTTAAAAATAGGCTGGTGCCACATGTAAAGCCCAATTAATACCCCTGAATTATTATTTATATACTTATATATATGGCCAAATTTTTTACGTGTACTCCTGCGAAACTTCATAATTTCACATATACCCCTGTAAAACATGAAATTAGGTGATCAATATCCCTATAAAATCAGTAACATATCATGACAAAAAAAAAAGAAAATGATTCAATCCGAATTTTTATTTTTGCAAGGGCAAAAATAAAAATAAAAAACAATGGCAATATTCACATCAAACATATCGATCATGATATATGAGTAGTTTTATAGGGATGGTGGTATAATTCATGCTTTGCAGGGTATACGTGAAATCATGAAGTTTTACACGGGGGCTTGAAATTTGGATTCTATATAGAAAAATGAGAAATCACGACGGGATACTGTAGCGATTCTATAGTGACGGATTGAAATTATATACTCGTATAGTTTATTTAAATATTATCTGTAAAGTAACATTTAAAAGAAATCAGATATGTTGCTTTTAAGCATATATTGAATTTACTAACAACTCCTTTTTGACTCATATTTTTCAGGTGCCAAAATGATATTTTGGAAGTAGTGGATACATAAAGTATACAAAATGGTCCCTCAAAAAAAAGAAATATATACAAAATGTCTTTTTTTTTATTTCTCCCTAAGGACTAGGAAAAAGAAACATTTGCGTCTTTGGCCTCCACTGAGGCATTGTCAAAAAAGATGTCTATTTGACTTGTCTTGTATGGTATCAAATAAATGTGCTAATTACCCATTATTCCAAAAAAATGTGCCGATTTTCCATCTGTGGATGCTAGGAAGTAGTAATAGCTTGTCAATTTGGTGCACCTTTCATCACTCAGATTATTCTTAAAGGGTCGACTTCAATTTGGTCCTTCTATTAGACGGTTCATTTTCAATTTTCAAATGATTCATTTTCGAAAGCACCCATCAATTATTTTTTCTTTCTTATGGACCAATTTTTTTTGCTATGAGCAACTCAATGAATGCAATTATTCTCTTTGAAAAGGAGAGTACTACATACCTTTTAAAGTTGTGCCTATTGCACTTTTTTCGTTTCCTTTTTTGAGATAGAATTTTGAATAAGCTTAAGGAAATATATAACTTTTGCTCAACCATTTTTAAGGCTTGGTTTATCTATATATTAACCTTGTACAACAAGCCGAATTTCATGGATTTTACCTCGTATAATACGTCATTTTCCAAGACCTTCACACTATAATTGCTACCCTCCTCTAAATTCTTCTTAAACCGTGTGAAAACATTTCTCGTGTACACTCGACGTGCATCTTTTTCTATTGGATCTTTCGACCATAATTGAGAAATTTTATTTTTCGTTTGAATATCTTGTTTTTATTATTATTTATATCCCTTATGTCTTATGATATTATGATTTTTGTATTTATATTCTCTATGATGTTATAATGATCTAAAAATATTTTTGTGGAAAAATAAGAATACACTATATATGCTCTCCTTAAGCGTAATAATTTTTGAATTATCAAGGAACATGGATTGTAGAGGTTATTCATCGATCAATCAGAATCTCACAGTTTTCTTCATTGTACATTACAAATTTATTTATGACTCAAATTAATTTTGGAACCTTAGAATGATATATAATAGTGAATCATTTTATTTTAGTGTTTTAATTTTATAAAAAAGAAAACGCATATGTGATAAGGTTAATTTACTGAATTCATTTAAATATTGAAAATGTTTTATATTTTCAGTAACTATATAGTATCATCTTTGGTTTCAAAATGAATGATTCAATTCAAACCCTACATCATACTTTTTTTTGGGGGGAAAACTAGAATTAAAATCGAAATTAGAAGATGAAAAATGAGGGGAAAAGGAGTCTTTCCTGGCTGCCACTCCACTACACGAGGTAGGCTACTATTTATACAAGGAATTAAATATGTATTGTATATGAAAGAGACTTGGTCAATTTCAAAAAATATAGTCTAAACAAAATTTCAAAAAATATCACTTTCTCTGTGTCAATCAGCATATTAATCTTAAGTTTTTTTAGGTGTAAGGTCGGCCTAAAGAAAATTTTCACTATTGCAAATGATTCATAGACTAGTCGATAGAACATATTGTATGTGTAACAAGAAGTCATGGATTCAATTCTCGATAAACATATATATTTAGCAAACTCTCTCAATACATTAAATATGAAAAATACAAACATATTTAAAAAGTTACAAATAATTTACTTTTACGCATTGAATTATCCAGCAGTGTTTGCTACACCATTTCGAGCACATTACAGATAATTTATCACTAACTTCTCTATGAATATAAGATACACTCCAGTTTAAAGTGTTATTTCATGTATAACTTTTTACAATATTATAATATAATATTTCATTATAATTATATGTTTATATATAATTATATACTATTCTACTCTGGGACGGTCTTGTACTGTGAAGTTTTTGACATTTGTCAAAGGCCTTCAAATGCTTGAGGCCTCAAAATTTCTATCAACAAAATAATTTCTATTTATTCATCACTTACTCTTGTAAGAATGAAAATACCATCTACAAGTGTTATTTCATATATAAATTTTTACAATATTATAATATAATATTTCATTATAATTATATGTTTATATATAATTATATACTATTCTACTCAGGGACGGTCTTGTACTGTGAAGTTTTTGACATTTGTCAAAGACCTTCAAATGCTTGAGGCCTCAAAATTTCTATCAACAAAATAATTTCTATTTATTCATCACTTACTCTTGTAAGAATGAAAATACCATCTACAAATACTTATATTGCAAGAATAGAAGTACATTTGGAATATTTTCTTTCTTAAGAAACAAAAAAAATGGTCTCAAAATTAAGAAACAAGAAAATAAAAGACAAATTCAGTAAAAAATAATTAGAAAAAAAGTGGTCATTGTTTTAAAATTTAAAGGCCCCACAACAACAATTTCCAAAAGCCTCCAAAAGTGATTCTACTACATGTATACAATGTTCTATCATTTTTGTACATAAAACATTGTGTATTTCAAAAGTTTTACATCCATTATTCAATCATTATTTTAAATTCATAGAACTCCCTATATATTTTATCCATGATCAACTGCAATTAAGGTTCATTGAATTTGATAGTTGTAATTGACTTTATTTTAAATTTATACACATTTTATGAGATAAGGAGAAATTTATACTGTATCAGTCTATCGTTCCTCATTTTATGCTTTGATGCACTTTAAATCCACCCACCTTCACTACATCGGAAATGACGTCGCTTTAATTTCTGAAATCCGACGTACTACATCTTCCATATTTATGTATCACTCAGGTGAAAAGTTATATATTATTGGAGAGATGAATAAAAGATTCAACTTTTCAATACATAGCAAGCAACAAAATGGAAATTGATTATTTGGCGAACTATCTCGAATTACGGGAATTTTGAATTCAGACGACAGTTCTACCCAATTTTTATTCTGAATAAGCTCTTCTTGATCTTCATTTCAATTCAAAGATATGTTTGTGTCAATTAATCTTGTATTAGTATTTTACTTAAACATGTTATTTAATATTTTTCATTGTACTTTACGATCTCAGACGCTATTCCCGGATATTAATAAAATGCCTACGAGTTAGTTGCAAAAAAAAAAAAAATACTTTCTATATTTAGCAAATAAATAATGAGGTTTTCTACTATGCCCCCAAATGTCCCCAATTGCCATTGATGTGGTAAGTTATTTTGTCCGCTAGTGATAAGTGGGTCTCACAAATACTATTTTTTGTTTATTTGTAGAGCCCATTTTCCATTAGCAGATAAAATTGCTTATCACATTAATAGGAAGTGGGGGCATTTGGGGGGCATTGTAGAGTTTTTCATAAATAATTTATGTTACAAACTCACCCCCTCAACGGACGCTTATATATACGTGCTTTCTCTCCGTTTTACAGCACAACACAGCGCAACGCATTTCCTCTCTCTCTCTCTCTCCCTCCGTTCGCCCGCTCTCTTCCACTCTCGATCTCTCTAAATCGGAGTAATCATGGCTCTGAAGGATGGCTATGATTCCATCATACAAATCAGAATGCAAAGCTTCAGACGTGCGAGTAGGTACATGTCAGGTTTAATCATGTTCATGTACCGTTCTATAGAAAGCCACGTTCATCCCTTTTGGATTCAACTCTTCTATTTTCTCTTCATTGATCTCTTTGGATCTTTTCTCTTAATGGTGCTCAAACCAACCGATCCGACTTTCAAACCACGGTACATAGACATGCTTTTCCTGTCCACGTCATCCCTTACGGTGTCGGGTCTGGCAACTTTAGAAATGGAGAGATTGTCGAGTTCTCAAATAGTTGTAATGAGTCTTTTGATGCTTTTAGGAGGCGAACTCTTTGTTTCAATGCTAACTGTGTTCTTTCGCGCCGGTAAACAGAATGCAACCAAATTGAATGTGAGTCGGGTAAACTCAGTTGAGATCGAAATGGAGACGATCGAAATTGTGCGAATGGAGTCAGGCCTAGATATAACTTTCAAAGATTTGAGGCAAAATTCTATCAAATATTTGGGTTTCGTCATCTTGGGTTATTGGGTTTTATTTCACCTAACGGGTTTCATAGCATGCTTTGTCTACGTGTCTATAATTTCAAGTGCAAAAGAGATTCTAAATGGAAAGGGCATCAATTTGGGTCTGTTTTCATTTTCGACTGTTGTGTCCTCCTTCGCAAACGGGGGTTTAATCGCCACAAATGAAAACATGGCTATTTTTGGAAAAAATTCAGGTCTTCTGTTATTCATGGTAGTTCTGATTCTAGCTGGAAACACATTATTCCCTCTGTTCCTAAGGTTTTTAATATGGATATTAAAGGCATTATTCAAGAATAATGAGGAGCTTGAGTACATGATTAACAGCCCTAAAAAGCTAAAATTCGATCAGTTGCTATCAAATTTGGGCACATTTTTTCAGTCTGCCACAGTGATCGGAATGATGATATCGATGGTTGTAACGTTTTGTTCCATTAACTGGAGTTCTCCAGTGTTTAATGGTCTCAATTCATACCAAAAGATTATCAATGCTCTATTCATGTCTGTTAATGCGAGACATGCCGGTGAAAATTCGGTTGATCCTTCTCTCATCTCTCCTGCAGTATTACTCTTAATTATTGTCATGATGTATGTTTTCCATCTAATAAACCCCAATCTCATTTTTTTTTTCATCATACAATATTATATCTATTTACCAAATTTTTCGGTTTTTTTCAGGTATTTGCCTTCTTCTACAACTTTCATGCCGATCGAAGAAGAAGAAGAGAAGAGCTATTTGGAACAAAAGGAAAACTCAAAAGGAAGGAGGGCACTTATAGAGAAAATAATAATGCCTCAATTTGTATGTGTTATTATTTTCGTAATTGTGGCATGCATAGTAGAGAGGCGAAGACTGTCAAGAGATCCACTGAATTTCTCAGTTCTCAGTATCATGTTTGAGACCGTCAGGTATAAATTCAATTTTGAAATAACATTAATAATTATTATAAGTAGCCAGTTTTAGATATTTTTGAAGCTAAATTTGATTTGCACTTTGATTTGTGACAGTGCATATGGAAATGTTGGTCTATCAATGGGGTATTCTTGTGCGAGATTACAAAAGTTGCACCCTGAAATGACTTCATGTGTAGATAAACCTTATAGCTTTGTAGGGTTTTGGAGCGATGAAGGAAAACTCTTGATTGCATTTGTCATGATGTATGGAAGACTAAAAAAGTTTAGTGAAAGAAACGGCAAAGCTTGGAAACTGTAGTTTATTAATGGAGATTTATATCAACTTAATTGGTTATAAATTTGTAGAGCACATAGGAAATTAATAATGGAATGTATGTAGTTATTGTAAGGTGTACACCAGAAATCCCAATAAATATCGAGGATTTCGCAAGTGTAATCATAAAATTTGTTGATATTTTACTTTTAAGTCTTCTCTTTTTTGAAGGATTTCTTTTGAAAATGATCATACAACAATTTTGAGATAGTTTTTTTGAGGCACAACAATCTTGAGTATACGATCCATCAAAAGGTGTGACTTCAGATTATTTATTTAGATTCAAGTTATAATTAGCAAATTATTCTAATACTAAACCTGTCTTAATATAATTTTGTACCCTTGTTAGTGCTTCTAATGTTCTCTTTACATGCTAGTCAAGTCAATTGAATTATTTTGCAAATGAATAACTCAATAGATACCTCATCAATACATTAATTTCCAAATATTTTTACTTGCAAGTTTTTTGAAGCCAAAAACTGGTTGCTTTTGATATATGAAATCATTTTCTATCTCATTCAAATACTCATTAGTGCAAGCAAGTATTCAAAAAAAAAAAAATACTCATTAGTGAAAAATATGAAGGAGAGATTGGCATGAAAGGTGGAACACGCATGTTAGGGGGTACTCGTGTCATGTTTTAAGAGAGGACGCAGAAACAGTATCTACCGACGTTCACAGTTTTAATTAAACACACTGTACTTTGGATTGATTTTTTGTCAAGAGAAATTCTACTCTTTTTGATATTTTTATTTTTATTTAAATGCGGTAGACTTGATTGTCCCACACACATAATTGTATTAATTAAGCAAGTGTACAATTTTTTTTAATAAATTACTTAATTACTTTGATTGCAGTAATCATGTCAATAAAATCATGAGATGTACATGTCCATAACTAATATTATCCCAAGCTCCACACCTTTTCTTCTTCTAGTTGAATACTTTTACCATTTAATAAAATATAAATTAAAGCAAAAAATTAAAAAGAATTGATAAAGTATAAATTCACGCTTCTGCATTCCAAACCGTCCCTCCCCGTCTCTGAACGGCGGCTATAAATACACTTTTTCTCACCCCTGATTGCTTCACATCCAAACAAAAAACCAGCCCTCTCTCTAACTTTCAAAGACTTACATAGTCATGGCTTTCTCTCTCAACCAATTGAAAGGATGGTACTACTCGTTCATACTGATCAGGATGCAAAGCTTTGCGCGTGCATTTCGGTACGTGGCGGGTCTGCTCATGCTCACTTACCGTTTCGTCGCGAACCATGTTCATCCCTTTTGGATCCAATTCTCCTACTTTATCTTTATTGATTTACTTGGAACTCTTCTCTTAATGGAACTCAAACCGACCGACCCAACTTTCGAACCACGGCTTGTAGACATGTTTTTCATGTCCACATCAGCCCTGACTGTGTCGGGTCTCGCAACCGTACAAATGGAGAGATTGTCGAGTTCTCAAATAGTTGTCTTGTCTCTATTGATGCTTTTAGGAGGTGAAGTTTTTGTTTCGGTTCTAAATGTTTTCTTTCGTGCCGGTAAACAAAATGTGCAAGAAGTGACCGTGAGCCGAGTCAACTCGGTTCAAATTGAACTGGAGTCTATCGAATCAATCAGTACAATCGCGCGAATTGAGTCGGGCATGGACATAGGTTTCAAGGATTTGAGCCAAAGTTCTCTCAAGTACTTGGGTTATGTTCTTTTAGGTTATTGGGTTTTCTTTCATTTGATGGGTTTCATAGCGTGTTTCATTTATGTGTCCATAATCTCTAGTGCAAAAGGGGTTCTAAATGGAAAAGGCATCAATTTGGGTCTATTTTCTTTTTCCACAACAATATCTTCCTTCGCAAATGGGGGTTTAATCGCAACAAATGAAAACATGGGGATTTTCGCACCGAATTCGGGCCTTTTGTTATTCCAAATTGTTCTTATTTTGGTTGGAAACACACTTTTACCTTTAGTTCTAAGGTTTTCAATATGGATATTAAAGGTATTAACAAAGAATGAGGAGTTTGATTACATGATAAATAACCCGAGAGAGATCAAATTCGATCACTTGTTACCGAATTTGAGGACATTTTTTCGGTCCGCAACGGTGATTGGAATGATAACCGTTATGGTCACAATGTTTTGCTCCATCAACTGGAGATCTCCAGTCTTTGATGGTCTCAATTCATACCAGAAGATTGTTGCTGCTCTGTTTATGGGTGTTAATGCGAGACATTCAGGGGAAAATTCGATCGATCCTTCTCTCATGTCTCCAGGAGTTCTGATATTTATGATCTTTATGATGTAAGTTTTTTATAAACCCTATGTTTTCAATTTTTTACCGTATTATGATATTAACATTTGATGGGTTTTTAAAGGTATTTACCTTCTTCTACAACCTTCATGCCAATCGAAGAACTAGAAGAGAAAAAATATGAAGGAGAACTGAGGAAGACAAAAGGAAAGGGATCATTTATAACAAGGATAATATTAATGCCCCAAATTGCATGTCTTGTTATTTTTATAATTGTTGCGTGCATAATTGAGAGGCAAAAGATGCTAAACGATCCTCTGAATTTCTCTGTTCTTAACATGATTTTCGAGACCACCAGGTATGAAAACATTTTTTTCCTTCTGTAAATAATAAGGGGTTGTTTTTGGGAATTTTTCAGTGGGGTTTGTTGTTTTAATTTTATAGATTGTTAGGTTAATCTAAAAAAAAAGATTGTTAGGTGAACCGGTACTGGTAGTACCGGCATATTTTTTAAGGATGAGTTGACAAATCTTGGCTTCTTCTTGTTTTCCTTTTTTTTTGTTCTCCTTTATATTATTTTTCTTCCTGATTTTCTCTCAACCATGTGTAATGTGTCTGTGCACAAGTCACACAAGTGTACCAACCAATACGGTACCATAAATTATCATTTTCTTTAATAAGTACCATAAATTAATTAAAACTAAATATTTTTTGTTAATATTTGATGCAGTGCATATGGAAATGTGGGGATATCACTGAATTATTCTTGTGCGAGACTTCAACGGTTGCACCCTGAGATGAAATGCGTGGATGAGCCGTATAGTTTTGTAGGGTTTTGGAGTGATGAAGGAAAGCTTTTGATTGCATTTGTGATGATTTATGGATGGCACAAAAAGTATAGTGAGAGAAACGGCAAAGCTTGGAAATTACTAGCTTAATTAATCAATCAACACAAAAGAGAGTACATCTCCTATCTTTTCTACCTTAATGTAATTGAATGGTCCGCAACTTGCGACCATTCCTTCAAAAAATAGAGTATATATATATGAATATAAATATGGAATTATATGTATGTATTTAAGTACATTATTAGATAGGCATGTGCGTCTGCATGAGAAATCAGAATATTGTATTCTGAATCCGTTCATTTAATGAAGGTTTGAAGTTTTTTTTTTCTAATAAACAACAGGTCGATTATTGTATTTTAAATTAATAAAAAATAAGATTTTAAAGTTCACAGATTACAAGAAAAAATATATATTGAGTACAAAAGTATAACGACCAATTGAAAATGTTTAAAAATATGATAAGATAATATTTAAGTGATGTTGAAGTAAGGTGATGTGATGTGAATATTTTCCCAATAAGTAATTAGGACAGAAAAAAAAAATTTTGAAACAAATAAATTTCTTTTATTAATTCAAAGAAATTGAAGTTTGAGAATTCAAGATAATTTCCGGAAAGAGAAGGCGAACTGAATTGCTTACTGAAACTCAATAAAATGACAACAAAATATATACAATATAATACTAAAGCACAAAGAAACCAAATCCAAAAAGAGAGAGATAAATTACCAACAATATTGTAGGACAAATAGAACTTGAAAGAGGAGTTGACAATGCCTCTTCCGCTTAGAAAAATCCTGAGTAGAATAATTAATTCAATCTTCTGCCTCGTAAAATGAAAAATTGTTGGGACAAGAAAATATTGGATGATTAATACTTAGTCTTATAACAACTAATTAACTTAATAAAACAAACACTTATATAGCACATACATTTAATATATCTTTCAAATTAGAAATTTATTAAACTTACAATGAGTAGACCATCAGCATTCCATCTTTAGACAACATGAATTGCTCATTACGGGAAATTCATACTGATAGCGTTGTTTCTCTTATGAAATGTAAATGCAAATACAAGCATATATCATAATTCCGCAAAAAGAGAAAGGCTTTAACGTTCTCAGCAGACTCTTAACACAAAACTATACAGTATGTGCGACGAGTTCTTGACTAGTTATTAGTGTTTCCATAAAGAATATATGAGATCATAATATATATTATTAGCTATCTAGTTTGCCAATTAACTCATAATTTAACTGCTTGAAAGTATTGCACAATGTATACTATGATTTGCCACTTTACTCTCCAAAACATATGGAGGCCCACGACCTTTCCTCGTAAGATTTGCCAGTTTACTCTCCAAAATATGTCTCAGACCAAGGAAATTGCTAATTGTACTTTTCATAGACACATCCACATATAGTTTTTTTTTTCTTCAAGAAGCTTAAGTTGATGACCGTTATTTCAATAAAGAAACAATAATTTAGTTACATTCCAAAAGTCATTATAAGTTAATACCGAATATATCAGTGTATTTGACAAAAGGAAGATAAAAAAGAAAATTTAATTTCATGTTCATTATATCTTATCCCATATGCTCTTACGAGTTTTTAATTTTTTATCTCGATAAAATATTATATAAGTTGTGAACTAGAAGATAAATAATATTACTATGTTAAAGATATAGTCTCCAATATACTCTAATTTCAACGGTAATTATATGAAGACTCAATATTTTTTATTTTATTTAATAAAAATAGAATCTAAGCACACATAACCAATCACTTACTAAAGGATAATGAAGGGAATGAATAGAGGTGATTTTTTCATTTATCTTCAAGTAACTTTCAACGGAAATGAAACATTGTCTTTGCATGTACGACTGTAATTAATATCTTGAATTTAAAAAAAAATTGTAATATTTTAATCTCATACTTTAACTTGTATTTGAGCATTTTCTCATGTTCCTTAAAATAAACATATCAAGAATATGTGATATGATCATATGAGGATCCTTTCAAGATTAATTACGATGAAAACGTTATGACAATGTTAATGTAATTCTATATTTATTCTTGACATTTTGATTCTAGTATATTTTATATTGAATAGAGAGAGGTTTTTTTAAGTCTAATTTTCATTTTTTATGTCAATGAACTCAGTCCATAATTTTTTGTTATAATGTTTTGCATTCAA